>JAECUM010010101.1:60000-67798 GCA_016617855.1 Megalonaias nervosa
TGGCTTAATGATATTTACAAACAAGTGTAAAACGAAAACTTTTTACAAGAAAAATACAGCTACAATTCACGAACGCACTGAATCACAATCGGCAATAGAACCAAAATATTTTAACAGAAAAAGTGTATTAGATTGACAATGCTCTCATTATTCATTATTAGCAACAAATCTATGTGAATAATTTTATACGACTATAGGGAAAATAATTTTATTTTGCGGGGACATGGTAAAAACATTTGATGAAGTAGCTGTTGAATCATGAAGATCATGGTTGCTTACACACCAGACGGATTCAGACACTTACGGTCAAGAATATACATGATTGTTTACTTTGGATACCTATGAGGAAAATACTGAAAATTTGGAGAACAGTCTGAATATTTCCCTAACGATAGCAGTCATTTATGGCTGCTTTACTTTATTTATGCACGTGGCGGGGGCTTTAACATTATTACATATTTGATAGGAACAAATTCAACCGGTCCATGGTGCTAACTCATTTGAATCAGAACCAAATGTGCGTGCGCATTTTTGTGAATATGTTAATGCTAAGCTGTAAAAAGCCGTAAAAAAGAAATGCAAATAGGCAAATAAAACCAATAATAATTTATCTTAGCTTCATACACTTGAAGTTTGCAATCGGTCGTTTTTATTTCAATAGACATTGGCAATAAATCCGAACCTGGCAAGAAAGAATAATAGGCAAAAAAGCCCCTTCCTCTGGATGCACCATGCGTGTCAAAGGTCAAGATCATCCGGGGATCGATGCTCGTAAGGTCAGGAGGCCACAGTCTTCCGCAGAATTTCTCGTCCTCATGGAAGGGGTCACGGTGTCCCCGAAGGTTGACAGACAGGTACCCGGCTGAACAACTCGAGAAAAGGAAATAATGATGTTCAACTAAGTGCTCAGATTCAAATGAAATAAAAAAAACCCGAATGTTTCATCCGAGTTTCACAAAAACGTACAAGCGATTTGCACTGTTTCCAATTAATTTGTTTTTGTGAAAATTAGTATTAACAATTATTTTTCAAAAATAAATAACCAATGTAAAATCTTAAATTCTAGATCAGTCCATTTATACGGAGCACATTTATGATTGAAATATCTAGTCGGACACTGTGCATCAATCGTATTATTAAAATAATATTGAATGAAGTTTGATTACAAATTCTTGTTTAATTCAAGGATGTAGTATTGATAATGTTAAGTGTTGGCCTTCATTAGTCAGTTATCTCCAGATTATACAGTACCACAGGAAAAACAAAACGAGCCGTATCAGTCGGATTAACTCCAATACTATCATAATGTAATTGTGAAATACCAAATGCCCCTTTTATTTTCAAAATGTTCCCAGTAAGTAGAAGAAAATACTTTGCTATCGATATTATAAATACTTTTAATGTTTGCTTCTGTCGATGTTTTTTCTTAACTTAGGGTTCCATTCTTACTTTTAAATTTTTTATGATCTTATTTACAAACAAAATCTAATTATAATAAACAGAAAGAATATGTATTTGAACAAATAATCGCCAATATCTTCTCAAAAACTTCAGAATAATATAAAAGTCTAAATATATAGAAAAGAATTTTAAACTAAATGAATACAGTACGTTTTAAACACCAGGTACTTTAATGATACACTGTTTGACGCTTTGATAGCAGTTTTGTGATGTTGTACTTTCACAGATTCGTTTCTTTGCTTCTACACACATCATGAATACGCAAGTACAATGAACCACTGTAGAAGCTGGATCTATATATAGGCAAGTAGTTCCGATGCAACCTCGAATGGCATTCAAATTGTTACATAATTCTTTCCCATCAAGCATCTATCAAAGAAGGCCATAACGATGCACATTCGTCTGTCGTCTTTGGTAATCATAAACAGATGTCACCATAGGCATTTGACAATTTTTGTTATATCATCCTCATACATACCCAGTTCGTGGCGTTTAGACTTTCCGGAAGTCGTTATGAACTCACTGTGATTGAGATACTTATCATATCCGGGAACATTCTTTTCAGCCTTGTCATCTTGCCTTTATGGATCTGTTTCTTAAGATATCGAAAGAGTGATAAGACTGACCCTTTTACTACAGACTATTAGCTTCCGCAGACTCTCGGATACGACGTCAATTACGGCTAGTATTTCCGATGAAACTCCTGAGGTCTGCATCAGGTGACACATGTTGAGCTACTGATGCATATCCTGAGTTTCTGACAAATAAATCCGGTGAGGTAGTTTGTTGTCGAATAATGGTATGACTGCTAGACCGATTCAGGTTGATACCTGAAGGCTGCATGGAGTGGCCATATTGGAAGTAGATCCGACTTAAAATTAGTGCCCTGCACCTCTGCTACTGTATAACGGTCTTTTGATGTAGTCAATCCCTCCCGCATAACCTCGTCTATAATTGTCGCACTAGCTCCTGGTCGACTTTGCGTGAATATAAAATGTTGAAGGAATATCCGCTTCTTTACATGTACTTGGTTGCATCTGAGTTGAAATGTCTAGTTTTTGTCTCGATGTACCATAATTAGGAAATGAATTTGCTGATTAGACATCAGCGAATCATAGTGGTCGCAAGGCGTACTTTGGGAGCAGGAATCACATTAACGCATATGGACTCATATTTATGCTTCAAGTTCTGAATAGTTCAGTTATATGGAGTTTTCAAGTGACACAGGAATGATATCTGTCTTCGTGACGACGAGATCTTTACAAATAAAGGCAAGCTTTATGGTCCAGTTATAGTCCTTAGAAATGTGGATGCGTCACGAAAGAAACAACACCGGAAAGCAACTGATCTATATGCGAAAGTTCACGTTACTAAGTAAAAGAAGCCGCAAATGGATAAACTCAAAAACTGAAACATGTAGTGCCAGAAAAAGTTTTAAAAATTATGAACTGTCTGAACTAAAGAATTCTACATGTGCTGATAATATACCTCCTAAAATTCTTAAATTATGCTTACCAACTTCATGCTTAGAAATTAGCATACTCTTTAATACTTTTACTGAAATTTCCAGATCGTCTTAAAAAGCATCAGTAACACCAATCTACAAAACGTCTGATCATATAAGTAAGAGCAAATACAGACCAACCAGCATTTCACCTTGCACTACGACTGCTCCGGTGAAATAACTGATTAGAAATCCGCCTCGGATGCGGGAGGTCGCATGTTCGAACCCAGACTGAGTCATACCAAAGATTTGTAAACAAATGGTACTAACAGCTACCTTGCTTGGCGCTCAGCATTAAGAGGCTAGTTTTAGGACTGGTCGGCTTGGTGTCAGAATATTGTGACTGGGTGGGACTGATAATACATATATGCGGCATGTGCTAGACATCATTATAAACTGCCACAATGCAGATATCGTAGCGATAAATTGTTAAAACTACGTTAAACGTCCAAATCACACACACACACACACACACACACACACGCACACACACACACGCACGCACACACCTTGCACTACCATGTCATGAGGCACGGTTCCATTTTGATAATATTTTTCATACCTTTTTTTTTTCTCTTACTGGAAAAGGTATCGATGTCAATCTTCTCTAATGAAACTGGTGAAAGACTGGAGGGGCGCCCAGGACAATGGATTCGATATGGGTTCACTACTTATATACCTGTTCATAGCTTTGGTATTCTGACGCACAGCCACATCATTGATAATATTAAACCATATTGATCAGAACTCAAAATAAACGAAAAGATCGCGTTAATCTGAGTTCCTCAGAGAATAATCGGGATAACGCCTCAGAAAGTACAAGGCTCAATACTGTGACCTCTCATATTTAATATCGTTATAAACAAAATTTTTCTACTTCACTAAACCAATACGTTTAATTCCGCTGATGACGACACTATATCTTACATTCATAAAGATTGAAATAATGTAATATCTGTTCCACAAATGAGAGTAAGATAGTGACTAGTCTACAGCCAATGGTATGGAAGAAAATCCCCAAGACAATGGAAGCCATTGTTCTTAGCAAAAATGCGCAAAAGCTAGCCAGTTTCACAATAAAAAACCATGAAATATACCCTGTACATTCCTTGCAGTAGATATTAAACATTCAACTAAAGTTTGGCAAACACATATCAAAGATGTGTCAACAAACATCTTTCAACGTCTCAACCACTATTTGTCCCTTAATACCATGATGTTGATATCTAGATGCTTTATTAGGTCAAACTTCAGCTAATGACACCTTATTTGGCATTTCTGCAGAAAACCAAATTCGGTTAAAATAGGCAGTAAAATTGGTATTTGATGATTTTACACATTAGTAGATTAAGATATTTGTCAATTGAAGTATACGAGTCTTCACAAGAAAACGCTTAATTATTTGAGCAATCTGTCACATTAAAAATCTGTAACTATAATCTTAGACAACAAAATTTGAGAATAATACCAGTGGTGAAAACCACAAGATATGGTAAGCTCTCTTTTAAATTTGACATCCCCAGAGTCTTGAACGTCCTGCCCAGTGAACTGAGAACAATCCTCGATCTCAAGGAATTAGCATGCTCATTCAGGTTTGGTGAGTGCCTCATTGTGAATGTGCCTTTATGTCATTCCATTTATCAGTCAGCTTTAAGGTTACCAGTATCACTGAGTTTCTTTGCTTTATCTCCTACTCTAGTAATGCTGTTTTGAATTACTTGCATGTAGGTTAGTTTTAACGTTTAACACCATCATTTCCTGACATCTTGATTAGTAAACCTTGCCTTTGTGCACGCTTTTAACAATAAAACTGTTATATTTCTTATCTATTATTTTGGATCAGATACATACCTTTCTGTGACATGTTATATATCTTCATGTATATATTCATTATTATTATTATTATTATTATTATTATTATTATTATTATTATGCTCTAAAATACGGTCAGTCCTTTAAAAAGGCTTCACAGTGAAAAATTGGTAAAGAAACTTTCATGTTAGTTTTGAAGAAAGAAACACGAAACTCTCAAGGTAATTGCCATTTAAAGAATGATTTTAGAAACTAAATTTTTTACATATTTTTGAAATTATAAAAGGCTCAATACATATCGACCGAATAAGGCTTATTTTATAATTTTCGCCGAATTTGATGAAAGGTTTGGTAATTATAATTTGATCTTTTAAATTTAAAATTTTAAGATCATCAGTTAATACCAACAAGAACAAGTGTCATCATCAGCGTCGTTTATGACCATACAAATCCCGATGATATTATAATATGAATATTAGATTAAAAAAATGGGATATAATAGATGCATTTGAAATAACATACAATATATCCAATAAATTTGCTTATAATAACCATAAAATATCACTTAACAAAACAATTTCATCAAGTTTTTATTTATTTATTTAGATATGCGTCTTTATTTACATTGAAAATCCTGGTATATTCATCACATAAATCTATACGAACGTATTTCGTCTCTAGAAGCTGTTATTGTGGTAAAAAATCCTTCTTGGTAGGGAAAAGATCTACGAAGGAAAGACAGAAAAGCATCTAAACGGTTTATAAGAGATTTGTTGGATCGGGTTTCCAGTGGAGCTAACTGTCGGACTCATGGGAAGTAACTGACAGAACGCAATAACGACTAACTTACTTCGGCATTGTTCCAGGTATCTCAAAATCGTGAAATGTGACTTTAATTTTTTCTAACTCCGTTAAGCTCATTCTACCATCCAAATAGAATCGGCAAGTTCTCTCCAAAGGAAATGTAGTTCGGTACCCCGGCGACTCAAATGTACCGTTGCTTCTTCCTCTGCTACCTATTCTTACATCGCATTCTGAAGAGAAAAGAATGTTGTTACAATGCAGATTCTATGCAGGTGATGTATGTATGCAGACTATTGGCAACAGAAGTTTCTTTGGTGTCTCGTTATTTTCCTGCAGGATATTAAAGTGTGCCAACTATTGGCAATAGAAACTTACTTGTTGTCACATCATTTGCATGCACGAGATGTATTTGTGCAAACAGTTGGCAACATTAGCTTCAGGGATGTCACATTATGTGCAGATGAATGTGTGTCAACTGTTGGCAATAGACATTTCATTGATGTTACATTATTTGTCTGAAGGAGATGAATGAGTGCCAATTGTTGGCAACATAAACTTGCTTGATGTCATATTATTTGTCTGATTGAGAATAATGTGAGCACATAGAGACATGAAACCATATTTCTCATTTCACTTGGAGAGCAGAAAATATGTGCGCAACAGAATACGAGTAAACAAATATTTAACCGTCATTTATAACTGATTGTATTAATTAATTTAGAATATCAGTTTGGACACTAATTTAGATTAAGCTCCAATGTAACTACATGTGCATACTCTATGTCACGTTGTGGGAAAATTTGCTAATGCCACATGTATACATATCTTCTTATAGTTATTTCGTAGTTAAGAACATCTGCGCTTGGCTTGGATATTGTCAATACGTATTGTGTAAGATTATGACTATACACCCAATTCTGGACTCAAAGAAACTGTGTGTGTGTGTGTGTGTGTGTGTGTGTGTGTGTGTGTTGTTTAACCACTATTTAACGACCCGTCACCGGTAAGTTTAAAGGAAATTCTACAACCAGGACGACGGGACAGTGACTCCGATGTTTGTTTTGCAATCTGTCAGTGATGGCATGACCGACCTGAAAACAATTTCAGGCTTTGGGAAAATGGGAACCAGAGAGTGACAAGTAAGTGTTAAACTTACTGATGAATTCAAGGCAGTTTTCAAAGAGACCAGACCGTATCCAATCAAACCGGAGACATTCAAATCAATGGTGGAGTCTAAACAAGCAACCGCTTATGTTCGAACTAAATCCATTTTTCAATCAGTACATGTGTGAATCTCCCCAGGGGTGGATCATAGAGAAGTTGAGAGCCGTTAGACTGTACTCCGAGTGGCATAAGTTTCACAATCGTTAAAGGCGAGTAGGGAATTCTGCTTGGAATTCTAGGTTAGGATTTCCGAACAAGGCTTCTTGAGGTAACATATCTTCGCCCGAATATTTGTATTACTTTCGTATATAAGTGCTGTAATATTGATACCTTATTACCTATAGTTAGTTTATTAGCAATGGGATCTACCACTTATAGCTGAATTATCAACATATCGAACGAGGCGTATAGCGAATTATAGTGACTTCAGCAGCTGGTGTGGAGGTGCAGTACAGGAAAGCTCCCTGATAGAAAGCACCGGAAGTGTTGGAGAAACGGATCGGGAGAGCACGTTGTCAAGGGTATCGGAAGTACCAAAAAGAAACAAGAAGCAGACAGCACACTTAACTGTTCGTTTATATTAGTGTCGGCAAACCTACCTGTTCCAAGAACATGTTCTTGATACTGTTCCTTCTGAATAAAATCTGAAATTGAGATGGAATGACTAACATAAAGCAAACTGATTGAAAGACTAAGTCAAAAGAAAAAAATTCAGATGGAATAATATGTCAACAAATAGAAAATTGAGAAAGAATGATGTAATCAACAGAAAGCAGACGGAGCTAGAATGACTAAGTCAATAGAAAGCAACATTCACAATAATAAGAACTTCCTGCAGTTATATTTATTTTCACACTGCCACAGATGGAAAGGTAGATCGCACACGAGATCAAGTTCAAAAACGAAAAGAAATAAAAATTATTCAAATGGCTTATAAAACAGATGCAATACCTGGATAATGATTTCTAATATACACGTAATAAAATAACTTTATAACATTACAATTGAACCTCTGAAATTAGTTGTAAAATATACCGCTTTTTAGAAAGGAGG
>JAECUM010010102.1:0-39061 GCA_016617855.1 Megalonaias nervosa
CTGCTGAAATTGACTAAAACATATGCAGATGACACATGTAGAACAAGTCTGACTAAGACTCTACACTGAAAGAAGCTTACCAACCATGGGATTTTACTTGATTTTAAACAGTTATGAGAATTTTCTTCATTGATGCTAAACTGAAGAATCTGCATTTGTGATTATATGTTTTTACCAACAGTTCACATTAATTTTATATATTGTATACATGTTTATATTGTACATAACAGCTAGAAAGCCTCAAGGTTGCAATCAGTTCTACCTAATTAGGTTACTTTCTCTAAATATAGTCTTCTTTATTATCATTATTATTACTCTTTAATGGACTATGGACTCCTAAATTTACAGCAGTCTGTTGGACTACAGACATATTAAGACTTGAAGAACAATAAATCATTTTATGCTTTAATAAAATGTAAGTTGAGTATAATTTGAAACAAACATTTATGATTAGAAATTCAAGAGGGAGGAGTGGGTGACAGAGACTGGCAGTTACTGGTGTTTCTAATAATCTGTTTACAGACTTCAGAAATGATCATCCACCTTTCTGATTTACTACTACAATAACAAATTTATTGTTCTACCCAGGACTTAATGGACTGATGGGTGTATGACAAAATTAGAAGGTACCGTATATATCCATTCAATGAATTAGTTAACATATACCTTAATCTGCCATCACAAAATGATCCAACAAATCAGGGACAATGTTCTACCAATCACTCCTAATAAACTGCATAGACCAAGATCTGCTGGCACATTATACAATGACAGATCTGGGTCTACACAGTTTGCAGTTGAACCTGACTTATAAGAGTGTGTGTGTGTATATATATATATATATATATATATATATATATATATATTAAAGACAATTACACTCAATATGGTATGGTCATAGGACAAATAAAACTACCTTTCGCAGCCAACACATTTTACTTTTGAAAAATTCTCCAAATTTGCTTAATAACCTATAATTACTACTACTGTATAACAATGAAATATCCGGGATGTAATTTGCACTTACATAAATGTACACATAACACCAGATATCGTTACGGCTCATCGATTTCTAGGTTAATACAAATAATTTCCAGTATCCGTAACAAGCTGATATAAACTAGTTGAAACATAATACATTTGGAGGTTTAATTCCTGTAGAAGCAGCCATGTAAAGTTTTGCAAACACTACGGTTTTTCTGTTTTATTTGTTTGTCCTGTCTATGTTTTGTACGTCTTTGAAAAAGACCCATTAAGAGTCGAAAGCGCTCAGGCTAGTTAGATACTAGTTTTGTACTGTTCGTTGTCAGTTTATTGCATTTATCTCAATCAATCCCTGACTTACGTGATCCCTTGCTGGATCCAGTGCACTTGAAAGGACTGTTATTCGCCGTATGATTTGTATTCTTTATATATATATATATATATATATATATATATATATATATATAGTAAAGACAATTACACTCAATATGGTATGTTACATCTTTTTATTTCAACCAACATCAAAGCATACCATATATACTTGCTTAAAGGTCAAGTCAGCCGACAAACAACAAAGATCCTGATTGCCATAGCATAGTGCATCTGCAGATCAGTACCTATGTTCTACTGATTACTCCTAACAAACAGCACAGACCCAGATCTGCTGGCATATTACGTGATGGCAGATCTGGGCTGTGCAGTTTGCAGTAAACACAGTAAATGTACAGTATGAGAGCCATTGTTATATTATGGCACAACTTTTATGATCTATCAACAGCTGAAATCAGTTTTGGTATAGACAGATCAAACAACTGAACATGGTCTGGCACATTTACTTATGGTTTATACAACTGTAATACATGTAACTCCATTATGCAAATCCCATTTTCACTGATAAGACAACCCTTTGGGATGAGCATGAAATTGTTGGTAAGTGATTGTCATTAATAAACTGGTTTAAACTACTTTTTTAAAAAAAATATTTAACAGAGTATGTTCTATACTTGCAATTTTATTGTCATGCTTTATAGTTTCGCTGAGCTGGAATTTGGTAAACTCTCACCTTGTGGAAAACAATTAAGGCCAAGTTTACTACCATCATAAAGGTGTTTATATGGATAACTGAAATATCCTAGCTGTACTTTAGCACATAACATTATAAATTACCACAGGCTAAAGACATAACTGAACCAAAAGTCTGATTAATGCATACCTATTCCATTTAATCCATTTATCACATTCACAATTTAAATGTTAAAGCTAACTTATTGTCAATAAGCATGAAATAGATGACAGAATCAACACATGAAATTTGTATTTCAATTCCTTGTTACTCATGGTCAGAACCCAAGTTGAATTAATTATTAGAATGGTACCAAATTCATTCTTACTCATGGTTAGGACCCGACTTGAATTAATTATTGGTACTGATCTGTCCACAACACTGAAGGCCAATATTCACATTAATTAGTCCATATTCTCTGTGTGTGTGATTTGGATTTCTGACGTAACTTTAACAATTTTTCAGTCATATTGCAACGGTGTCTGCACTGTGGCAGTTTATAGTGATGTCTAGCACTGGGGCATCATGCCGCAGATATGTAGCATTCTGTCCCACCCAGTCACATTATCCCGACACCAGGCCTACCAGTCCTAACACTAACCTCTTAATGCTAAGCACCTAGCTAAGCAGCTGTTAGTACCCTTTTTAAAAGTCTTTGGTATGACTCAGCCAGGGTTCAAACCCACGATCTACCGCATCCGATGTGGATGTTCTAACCACTAGGCCACCAGAGCGGTCTCCATACTCTTTATCCATGTTTCCACTACATACTGTTTTGCCATAAGATGTACATATAATCAAAAGACTTATATAAAATAATGAAATAGAGACCTGGGTGGCATGGTATTGCTCAGCTGGCTTGGTATGGACTTAAAAAAAAGTCCTAAAGATGAAGAATAGATGATACGCTATGCAATCCAAGATACCAGATACTGTAAATTGTAAATTGATGTATTTTCATCTATATCAGTTCTCATGGTTTTCTATAAATAAGACATTTTTGTTGACACTATTGTTTTAATAAAACAAGAGACCCACGGTTGCCTAATGTTACTTACCTGTCTTATATATCAACTATTTCACTCATTGATGGACATAGTAAGTATAGTAAGAACAATACCCTATGTAACTATTGTGCATTTGGTACATTATATTGATTTTACTATAGTATGATAATAATTATTTCATAAGATAAAGACAATACATTATGTTTAGATCTTGCTCATAATCAAATTTGTCCATGAGCTTGATAGTAGAAACATATTTTTGCCAAGTTTTTTTTTAATGTATATAAATCAGGAGAAATACTGTCTCTATAGAAGTAATAAACTCAGCCAATCAGAAGCAAGATCACCTCATTAATTAGTAATGTATGCACAGATCTCACTTGTTACAGAATTGAGGTAGTTCGATATCAAGATATTGATGAATCACAATATTTACTCTGATGTTCGTACAACAGCAAAACAAATGATATAAATTGGCTGAAAGTACATCAATTTCCTACAAGCTTTCTTATCAGCAAATCATTTAATGATGGAGGGGGAATGCCAAATGTCTTTTTTGTACAGGGCACCAAATTGTCTCACACTGGCCCAGATCAATATATATTGGTAACAAGCCAACTATTTTGAAGAAATTTTATCCATGTGATACCAACGTCAGTATGATAATTTGCTGCTTCTTTAAGTTATTATTACATTGAATAACATGCTCTACCAGATGTGTTTCTCAGTATTTAGGAAAAATAAGGAGTGTGTGCATGCATGACCAAGTCAAAGATGACACTTAAAAATTATCAACTGTCACAGATGAATATGTTGATGCATGTGTGTGGTATAGCTCATATTACTGAAGCAACGAAGGCAAAGTGAGTGCTAAAAATGTATAAATTTCACCATCTTCCGTTTGTTTAAAACCAGAGCAAGTCCAAACAGTGCTCTTTGCCTGTTTACAGAGTTTAAGATCTGGTTCAGGTTCAGTCAGCTATCGAACAGTTAATGATGTGCTTTCATAACACCAATTAATACTACACCAAGTAATACCTAAAGCAAACAAAAACAATAATCTGCAACGATCCAATGTTTTCCCCAAGCCATTTACCATTGTGATCCCAATGCACTATCTACACTGTCACTTCAGACAGGTCTGATTGTGGTATACTGACAAAAATGGTCCTTTATATTCCGTAGCTAAATTAAGTGGAAACCATTTAAACTGTAATGACTAGATAATCATATTTTTGTGTTGTTATATTTCAACTAAAATCTGTGATCTAAACAACTCCATGAAGGCTCTCAGCAAACTGGAATGCACATATGTGGTTGGTATATTTATTAAGATTTGAACATGCACACAATGCATTATGACTGAAATTAATGTACCAGACACATGGTTGAGTCCTCTACAAAAAACATTACCAGAAGAATAATACCACAAATGGCACATGATACTCTCCCTGTATAAGCTTAATACAGTATGTACACCTGAAACGACATGGAACAGACTGTAAAATCTAAGGCTAATCTACACCCAATTATGGTTTGTTCCTTGCCTAAAATTTCCCCAGAACTGAGCTCTTTAGTGTTTTTTTAGGGGGGGGGGGGCTGGCTTAATGATTTTGGGAAGTTCAATTACTGTCCAGAAGTTAAATGTTATTTTCAGTAACCTTGACCTTGACTTTGAACTTCAAGCTACTGACAACAAATTAATATGGCAGCTTCTTATGTATACAGATTTTAAAAGCCTGAAGAGAACTTGACTTCTGGTCTGGAATGAAATGGCAAACCTCTATAGTAACATTGATCTGGACTTGATGGTAACACACACACACACACACACACACACACCAAGTGGAGGTCCTTGGACAGTTTAAAAAGTCTAAACATCAGTTTTTGTTGTTAGTAATATATCCTGTACACAAAACTTTATTCCCATAACAATAAACAAATTCACAGTGTGTGTATTGCCCATGATTCTCCTTAGAATTTTAAAAGCTGCAGTCCAGGTCTCCTTCCTTGACAAAAGTTGGAGTCCAGCCCTAAAAATAGGAGTTCTAATCATATGTCCTTTTGTTTCCATGCATTAATTCAGAACAGTATGTGCATATTACTGTCTCACAAATATAAATGTCATCAGATTGCTATGTAAATTGTTGTGTCACAAATATAAATGTCATCAGATTGCTATGTAAATTGTTGTGTCACAAATATAAATGTCATCAGATTGCTAATGTTTATCATTGTTGAACATTTAGTATTATTACATAATGGAAATCTGAGGCAACTGAAAACAGTGATAACTGACTTTTTGAGACAGTACAACTGTAAGAATTTTCAATTGCTTTACCTTGCCGTTTATTAATTTTGTGTACAGCCAGAAGAAATCAAATGTGAGATTAAAGATTCAGTTCTATGTGTGATGATTCCAACAAAAGAATTTGGGGTTCCCCGTCACTAGAATTGGGAATTTTCATCATGAAACAAGTATTGTTGAGAATTTTTAACACAGAGGCTTATAGTTCCTAACCACCTGACCCGCACCATTCAAAAAATTGTTCTGCAATTTATTTCTCATCATTCACTTATAGCAGATTAAAAAACTGATATTATGAACCAAAATTACTTATATAATTTATATATTAATATATCTTAAACCAAAATTACTTTTATAATTAATGTTATAAAACAAAACTAGTTATATAATTTATATTAAGATCCAAAATTAGTTCTATAATTTTGTTCATGTTTTGTAGAAAAGTTACCTTTTTAAGTAGTACAGGCAGTATAAGTTACTTTTTTGTGTTCTTGGTATATAAGCACAGTTGTTTTTTTTTAGCAAGTCCTCCAAAAACAAAACAAATTTATCTGTTTATTCATCTATAATATAAATTTAAGCTGCATTATAATAATTCTGCTTGTTATTTATAGGTGCTATTGGAATACAGGTACCCTAGGATTATTACAGGATACCATCATTGTAAAAGATCTGTGTTTGAAAGGAGAGAAATTTTCACAACATATTTACCAAGCAAACTCAAGTCAATAAACTACAATACTAAACATTATTTACTATTTATCACAAAAATAAGCATGAAATACAATGTCACAAAGAAAGATCATCAGCTTCATTTGAAATAAAGTAGTCAAAACAGTCATTTTGCATTTCACACAAGACCATGGGACTCCAAGCATAATTGGTAAACAAATAAATCTCACCCCATGTGTTGAATCAAAGTGCCAAATGTGAGTACCAACCATCAACAATGTCAATTATCCAAACAAAAACACTGTTCTAATCATGAAAGAAATATCTGTCACTATGAAAGCAGATGTCAGCACCCTGGTCAGCTTTTCAACAATGCACATATGTTGGAGAATCTGAATATGTACTGGTCACATGCTAGGGGGTGATTTGGACAAAATTGTCACTTTTGAGTATGTTGTTTCACCTGAACAGGCCCAGAAAGCGAAGTTCACTTTGCATTGATTTCACATCATTACCAAATTATCCACACCCCATCTTGTTTCAATGCAATGCATTAATAATGCAAGTAAAAATTGCCAATTTTTGTATATATTTTCCATTCAAATAGGAAGGTGAAAGACTGAAAAAAGTCCTATTTTCTGTAGTTAATTTTGGTGTTCATCTGACGATCATAAATACTAGAAATTTCATTGCAATCTACAAAATTCCTGCCACATTTCATACATGATTTTTGAAAAAAACAAAACTTTAATTTGTGTATCTAAAGAAACATATAATGTAATGGATGGATATATCTAGATTTATTAATAATAAAATGATTCATTTTATCTAATGTTTGATCATACAGACATGAAAAGTGGACTTGTGCTATGGAAGCTGTTGCCAATTTTTGGCTGTAATGCATTTTCAAAGTTGCCATTATTTGTTATACAAATGTGGCTTGGCAAAACAGGATATTTTAATATTTTTATAAACTTTTAATATTTCATCAATATTTTAATAACTGGGAATTAAAATATGTAAAAGTATTAAAGTGAATTTTTTTAACTTGCATACTAATACTTCTCTCTAGATTAGCCAATTTCTCCCTGTACGGACTGTAAAGAGGTAGTTTTGCCCAAATATTAGGGTGCAGTTTGGACCCTGACTTAGTAGAATTAAATGTGCCCAAACACAATGCCAAGCTTCTGTGTGATTAGGATGACTGAGAAAAAAAAAGATCAAATTTTGGCTCTGATCTAGTAGAAAATGTTTCACATTATCAAATGGAATGAGGAAAGAATTCATCGAAAGCAAGATTTACTAATTTTTGATTGAGATATTTCATAATAAACATTTTGGGGCCAGCAACAAAAATTGGGCTGGCAGACAGCCATAATTGATTGAGTAGAATCATTCATGTCTATATTAATTTGCTTAATTAGCTTACTTCCCTTTCAAATATACGTAAATATATTTGCCAATACACTGAAGGAAGAAACAAATTGCCATATTCCATTCACATTTCTCACTGCATCTGTAAACAACACTACTGTATATTCATACTTCTCCACTGAAGGTTTAGGATCAAAATCTGTATGTTGATGACCTTCCTCCATCACCCTCATCAATTTAATTCCAGTTTCTTTTTTTAAATATTCATGGCCCTTGGTCTCAATAAAATTGTGTGACAAGAAAACTTGCTAAAAAATCACTGACATTATAGGTGAAACTGGCAACACTGGAACAACAGGAGTTAAGACCAGAAACAAGCCAGGAGAACCTACTTCACAATGCCAAGCATGTATCCTACAAACTTATCCCTGTAAATGATTTTACATCCATCCTGAACCAGAAGAAATCATCCTCCATTCTTTCACTTTTACCTACAACTCAGACTCCCCACCATAACATGCATAATGTTCTGTGAGGGCATCTATTCCATAATCAGGCACATTTACAGTCTTACACTTGGCACCAAATAAGGTATGAAAACTTTCCATCGAAAGGGCACACATTTGATTATCACTCCAAAATTAACATACATGTATATTTCAACATGACATCAAAAAGTACCTGATTTTAAGGCAATTTACACTGATTAACACGGTAGGTCTTATTTCTCTGGGAAATATAAATCCAACATACTGGCACTATCTTTCTAAATAAGCCATACAATAAAATCCATTCTGGACAGATTTAAAAGCGTTATAACATGATGTGTCCTGAGTGATGCATGTTAAAGTGAGGTGTCCGAACACACGTGTAATTAGTCTTTGATCAATATGATGATAAGGCACTGAAAATCAATTAACAGGTGTCTTAATCTCCTCACATACTAAGATCTGGCCTACTTGAGTTCACCCATTCCTTTTAAAATCACCAAATACCATTATAACCTGCATATTATACAAATGATACTGGCCACACAAACAAATGCTGAGAACTGAAGACTCAGCAGCTGAGATTTTCATGCACCCAAGCTAAAGATATACCTATGTGGATTTTGGCATCCCATGGAACCCTGCTGCTACTTAATGGATAAAAAACATTATGCTGCAAATATTGGAAAATTGATTTTCATGAATTTACAAATATTTGATGACACGAACATTCTGATTCTCTGTACCTGAAGAAGAACATCTTCCTTGACAAGGAGGAGGCGAGATACACTTTGGTCGTATAGCTGCTGAATTTGTTGACATATTTCATCTGTACTAGCACTTCTCCAATGCATCCAAAACTCAGTCGGCTGGACTTGTTAGCAAATACTGATGATTGTCATTATGCTTCTGCCTTCAGCACATGATGCAAATGTACATCTTTTTTCTCGTAGGTCCCAATTAGTCATTGATTTTACCTGTAGGCTGTAATAACAAGGATATTTTCAAGTTACATAACACCTATCCTGTTAATTATGTGTCTAATAAGCAAATCAATATCATCTGACTCAATTATTTATGTGATGGGATGTGTGTGTGTGTGTGTGTGTGTGTGTATATATATATATATATATATATATCAAAGATTGCCATGTGCAAATTTAATTTGGGGCTCCAGCTAGTGCAAATATAAAAGGGGAAACCTATATCATTAACATGTTTTCCATGAGATGCTATCTCTGCCTTTTCTCCTGATACATCATTCCAAAATGGCACATTTACATGCATTAGAAATAGATCACTGTGACCTACATTTGGCAGTGAATTATTACTCTATCAAAGGAATTGAAGTACTATGTTTTCTAACTTTAATACAATATATGTAACCCTGTATACAACAATCAATATAAATTCATATTCATCCCAAAGTAAATGACCCAGAGTTTGATTATGATTTTGCATAATCAACTTTAAACAAAGATAGTTTCCTTTCTTGTGACCTATTTGATCATTATGGGATGATACTTTCCAGGGAAAGTTTATTATGGCTTGGTTTGGTACATTACCACACAGCAACAAAAGTGGGTTACTATATGAACTCACAAACTACAAACGATAAATGATCAAGATCTGCCATAACATAATGTGGCTGCAGATCAGGGTCTATATTGTTTGTGCTATCAATTACTCCTTTTAAACTGTACAGACCCAGATCTGCAGGTGCATTACGCAATGACAGATCTGGTCTGTGCAGTTTACAAATGGACTCGTCTTATAAGTGAGTATAAATGGTATTGGTGCTGCCCAGGGACACACCACAGCAGTTGACCCAGGCTGGTCTGATAATAAGATTTTCAATCCTGCACCCTTTTGGTCATGAGTTAGGCATGCCAACCACTGAGGCTCCCTCCAGGAAAAATAAAATATGTATAACAGCATCCGATTAATACTACCCTCAAATGCAAAGCATAACCCTAATGCCAGACTTGCAAATGACAAATACATCAGCCAATCATTTAACTTTACAAAATATAAGCTGGAACATTGCAGATGACAAATGCATCGGCAAACCATTCAACTTAACAGGATACAAACATTAACACTGCAGATGACAAATACATCAGCCAATCATTTAACTTTACAAAATATAAGCTGGAACATTGCAGATGACAAATGCATCGGCAAACCATTCAACTTAACAGGATACAAACATTAACACTGCAGATGACAAATACATCAGCCAACCATTTACTTGCCAGATACAAGCATGTACACTGCAGATGACGAATGCATCGGCAAACCATTCTACTTTACAGGATACAAGCAAGAACACTGCAGATGACAAATGCATTGGCAAACCATTCTACTTTACAGGATACAAGCAAGAACATTGCTGATGACAAATATATCAGCCAACCCTTCAACTTTACAGGATACAAGCAAGAACACGGCTGATGACAAATACATCGGCAAACCATTCAACTTTACATGATACAAGCAACTCTATGATTAACATGTATGCAAAACACTAATACAACCAAGTGAAAAAACACAGCCGATTTAGATCTGCAGTTGAAACCATACTGAAACACAGTGTGTAGATCCTGACAAGCCCACACTCAGTACAACCAAAGCTGTGGCTCTATACTCTCTGCAGCTTGGTTTGTCTTACACAGGTACTACATCTGTATGCAAATGTTTATTCAAAGAAACATATCAATAATCTGAGTAACTTCTAAAATTCTTCATTAATGACTTAAAATATTTACCTGATCTGGAGTTGACAAACCTGTCATGACCCAGATAATGATAATCTATCATTCTGTTTAGTCAACATTCTGCACAGTACTAGGGAATAACAAGTCTCTGACAGTACATATGTGATTTTGCCTTGAGATGTAAAATAAAACTGTCATGACCCATATAATGATAATCTATCATTCTGTGTAGTCAACATTCTGCACAATACATACCTGATTTTCCTATGAAATGTAAAGTATTTCATACATACATACACATACATACATATATATGAAGCAGAACTTTCTTGCTAATGATTTTGTGGATGCATGTTGAATATTAGTTTCAAAATACAAAATTGAACATTGAAAATATTCTGACTTTAGCTAACTGAAAATGTTACAATTATCAAAATGCTGTTAGTACTGCTGAAAAATTAATTTTGGGGCCCATTTAAATCACCACTACTTATTTAGCATCATTACGAAGTATACATGCTTTTCTTTAGAATAATGTATGACAAACAATCATTCTGAATCTACTGTTCTATAGTATTTGGCTATGATAAATGTTCACATTTGTATTCACTGTTAATTTTTCAAAAGAGTGTTGCCCTTCTTAAATGTGGTATTTTTGATAGCTCAAACTAGCCTCTTACTTGGGTGATGTTACTATGAACTGCTGATGCCCAAAGAAACAAAGAAATGCATATCTGGCCAGAATTTGGTGGTGATCAGCCACCATAATTATCAGTCAAACATTTATTTGTTGTTAAATTTGTAGTTCTTTCAGGAACTGTAATGTTCTTAAGACAGAATTAAAGACTGGTACTTTAAGTGTCATTTTGAATTTGTCTAGCTAATTAGATAATTTACTAGCAATTTCTAACTAAATATAATAAAGTGTGGAAATTTTACTACAAATTAAATGTTACAACTGAGCGTGTGTGGAGAGTGCATGCAGAATTAGGTTCCAGAATTTACACATTTGTTTATAAAGCAGAGTTTACGTAAATACTGGTATTTGCAGATGACACAGTCTAAGTTTATCTAACTGTCAAGCCTGACATAATTCACAGGGAATATCTTCAATGAGGTAGAGAGTTAAATCAATAAGCTGAGGTGAACCCCACCTGATACAGGGAGTCAGGATATAGTACTACTAAATAAATGTCAAAAGTAAACTTCATGCTCATCCAATTCCCCATCATTACATCACTATATGCATAATAACATTTGGTTGCCCTTTCATTTCCTTAATGCCAATGTGACTAGGCAGAGAAGCATACAAAGTACTGCTTGTAATTTATTTAACATTATATGCCTGTAATTTAACATTATAACAAAGCATGTTTCTGTAAGATTTGGGATATAACAAACTGTCACAGTTAAGGTTTTGCATGGCTTTTAATTAGGAATGGATATCAAATTTTGTTTTATGAAAGGTTTCAAAATAGTTGAGTATGGCTGTAATTTCTGTATTTATAATGAAGGCTTCATTGGGAAACAAGCTTGAGAATTTCCATCAAAACATTTATTTTTGTCAACAACTGGAGTAAAAAGCACTCCCCTTTTTTGGTCAAGAGGCAAATAGAACTTCCAGTACTTATTGACCTGTAATTTACATTGTTTTACCTATTGTTGGTAAAATACTTAAAAGACACATTTCCAACTAATTTTACAGGATTTTATAATATAAAAAAAAACAATTTGATTACACCACATCCATTAAAAATCATTCCTGTCCAGTACTCACTGATTTGATTCATCACTAGGTTAATGAACATTGATGATAGGAAATTAACTGCAGTGTTATTCTTACACCTAAGCAAATCTCTTGAGAAAGTTAATCATGATGTTCTATTACATAAATTACAAGCATATAATGTTAAATAAATTACAAGCATATAATGTTAAATAAATTACAAGCATATAATGTTAAATAAATTACATGCATATAATGTTACATCAATTACAAGCATATAATGTTACATAAATTACAAGCACATAATGTTAAATAAATTACAAGCATATAATGTTACATCAATTACAAGCATATAATGTTAAATAAATTACAAACACATAATGTTAAATAAATTACTAGCATATAATGTTAAATAAATTACAAGTATATAATGTGAAATAAATTACCAGCAGATAATGTTACAAAACCCTCATTGCTGTAATTTTCATCCTTTCTCAATAGCTAGTTACAAGCTGTGAGTTGGAAAGGTGCTGTCTTGGATTTTAAGGAAATTTCCATTTAAGTGCCACAGGGATCAATTCTAAGGCCCTCTTGTTATTGTACATTGTGGTTTTTTTGTGTGCCATTTTTTGAGAAATTAGTGTGAACTGCAGATTCTGTAATAAACTATTTACAAAAATATGCTAAAGGAGTAGATCTGACACCATGATTTTATCTGAAACAATGTCATATCAGATTAGGCAACTTTCCATTTTTTTAAATCGAGAAGCAGTCCTCTCTGAAGCTAATAAAAAGGTTTATGATTTGCCAGTAAGGATGGGTAGTGCCTGATATGTGAAAGAACAGCAGTTTGAATTATGTTCTTCTATATGCCTTTATATCTCCTACTGTCTGCCAGCCTAGTTAGTACACACAAGGGCAAGAGATATTACACACTAGGGCTCTACTTAGTACATACTAAGGCTCAGAGTTAGTACACACTAAGGCTAGAGTTAGTACACACTAGGGCCAGAGTTAGTACACATGGGGCAAGAGATATTACATACTAGGGCTATACTTAGTACAAACTAAGGCTTAAGAGTTAGTACACACTTGGGCTAGAGCTAGTACACACTTGGGCTAAAGTTAGTACACACTAGGGCTATAAGTAGTACACACTTCGGCTATACTTAGTAATCACTAGGGTTATACTCTGTACACATTAGGCTCTACTTAGTACACAATACGGTTATACTTTGTACACACTTGGGCTAGAGTTAGTATTCGCTTGGGCTATACTTTGTACACACTAGGCTGTACTTAGTACACAATAGGGTTAGAGTTAGTACACACTAGGGCTATACTTAGTACAAACTTGGGCTATACTTTACACACACTTGGACTATACTTACTTAGTACACACTAGGGCTAGAGACAGTACACACTAGGATTATACTTGGCATACACTAGGGCTTATGGGATTGGAAACTTAAGAGAGTTGGCTCATTAGTACTTATCACATGACATCAAAAAGAGCACAAATTAATTTTGCCTTAGGCCAGTAACCTACATTTGGTATTCTAGATTTGAGATCATGGAGTTCTGATGAAAGAGGTTTAAAATGATTTCTGTACTTTGTACTTTAGATTAAGACTGGTTTAAGTCATCCAGCTTACCACAACATTACCACATACAAGAAACTACCATATAACTTGCTTATAAGTCAGGTCCAGCTACTGCACAGCCCCAGATCTGCCATGGCATAATGCGCCGGCAGACCTGGGCCTGTGCAGTTTGATAGGAGTAATGAAGAAACACAGACCCTTATCCGCAGTTACATTATGCTACAGCAGATCAGGATCTTAGTTGTTTGCAGTTTGACTCAACTTACAAGCAAATATAAATGATACATACAATTAAAATAATGTATATACATGTATGTTGAGACCTACATGGAAGATTGGCAGATGGCCAAAACATAGCCTCTTAAAATTTCTATACAGAAAATAAATATGGAGTTTAATCACTTCCCTCTGTTCCAATATTTTTGTTTAGTAATTTTATGATGGGAAGTGAAAGAAATATTTTTCAATAAAAAGACTGCACATGTCGATTCAAATGTGAAGTGTTAAGTGTGAATATCAAAAATACTAAAGTTAAAAATAAAATTTATTTCACAAGCCCAAAATACCAGGAAGTAATGATGCATTTTTTAGCATGCATACATTCTTCCCATATACCATGCACACACGGTAAACTGGTTAACATGCTAACTTCAATGCAAAGAGTTCTTAAGTTAACAAAAATTTAACTTTTTACCTTTGTGTGAATTAGGGTGTTGGGAAGAAAATTTACACTATGAGTTATTATTTCACAGTTTAAACACACATATCTCCAAAACCAGATATTCTATTAGAGTGAAATATTTTGTTTTGTCACTTTTGAAAAATAGGCTTATGATATAAAATAACTTCAAACTGGATTGGATGATTTCAGTAAACTTTATAGATGAGTTAAATATTAAGATTAGGCAACTGACTGCCACAAACTGATATGGAATCAAGCATTCAACTGACTGCATCTACCCTAGTCAGATATTTGTGTGTGTGTGATTATTTGTGCAATAATTGAATTTGTTCAGCATGCAGCTGTATGTTGCTGAAATATGACTGCAGAAAAGAAACACTCATTTTCAGCAGAGGCCCTGCATCAGACAATTAAAATGCATTTGAGTTGAGGTGCCCACAGACAACCACACAAATGCATAGGAGTTGAGGTGCCCATGGGTAACCACACAAATAGTTTGTGGTGTTATAAATGTATCTCTAAAAACTTCAAGTAAGATAGCAGATAGTTTTCTAAAGACACTAGCAAAGTAGTTAGTTGTACTTTAAATTTTCATACACTTGCAATATTTTTTGGGGAAGATCAATGCAAATTTTTATAGATAAAAAATCTAAGTTGTAACTTTCTTATTGAGTGTTGAAAATCTGCTTTCCCAACTAAATTTGGTTTAATAAAAATTTCTGGCAATCAAATGAATTTTCCAATCACTCAACAGATCCAACAAGTGCTGATTCAGGGCTTATCGGTGCATCTCTTTCATTAAAAGTAGGTTCTTTTGACAATATTGACAACTGTGTTCAATGAAGGTGCATATTTTTGGTTGTCCCTTTGTTTTGATTAAACTCATACAACTCTGTTTTAATTTCTCACTACTGAATAATAATAAACACTGGTCACAGTATGTAATTGCCTACAAATGGTGTTAAAAGGGTTATATAATTTCTAAAAAACAACCTTTCACTCACGAGTTAAGCTATCAGCATCTATAGCTTTTGTATTTCTATAATAGCTTGTTCAGTACTAGTTTATTCTGAACGAGTAAAATATTTGGCCTATTTGCTTGATTGGGCAAGATGATATTTTAGAGATTTTCCAAACCCTGCCTCTGTACCTAAAATAAACCAACTTTTCAGAGTTAAAAAATTCTATGTACAAAATAAATACATTAAAGAAAATGGTCATGACTTTTAATAGATTGGTAGTTTACAAAAAAATTAGGAGGTATGAAACATTTCTGACAATATGGCATTGTACATGTGGCAACCAGGTCCTAATAGATTAACTGCAAACTCTGAAGCCTAAGCCAAAAGTGATCCTGCTTCTCGCAAAATCATGCCATCAAATTTACACATTCAGCATATTAATCATCAAGATGCTCATCCTAATTATCTGAATACATCAAACAGCTTTGTGACAAAGATTAATTCTTGGGTATATTTGAATATATTCTATGCATGTCAGTGTTCTCAAACTAAGTACTTAACTATCATTTGGAAAGTGAATCGAACATCTGAAACTTGAATCAAATAAAATAGTTTATAGTTTATCAAATGAACCATCATACAACATGGACTGTTTTCAGCAGGAGTAGCATGGTGAAAACTTTGCATTACAAAAGATCTTTACACATTTAGTCAATCTTGCTGCATAAAATATGCAAATACACTTCTTATAGACAACTCTTTCATTTCAGAATGCTAGTGTCCTCTTTATTAGAGTGATCATTCAAAAGTGGGCATTTTGGGTTATTTTTATTTCTTGAAGTATAAGAGTACTTCCATGCTGGACTGTCTACCTCAACGGCATAAAGAAAATTTTACCCTAACAGTAGAATGGTGTACCTGGCACATGTAAATAGAAATGATGTGCCCTAGAAAAGTGGATGTACGCAGCTTTCATGAAGTAAAAGCACAAATGGACATGAAAAGAATATAGTTTTATTAATGACATATCTTCTTTATACCTAATGTGCATGCAAAATAGGATCAACATGTAAGTAGAACACTGCATGCTCAAAAAGGAAACTAATAATAATTTGGTTCAAACTGATTGCACTTTTTACTCCACTGATGTCCTTCTGAAGTCACATCATTTTTTTCACAAATACATCGGACACTTTATTGGGTCAGCTCAAAACAAATCTGTGCAAATTTGTATTATGTTAGCAGTTAAATCTGAGAGCAACACTTTAAAGCATTGCTCAATTAATTTTCATGAATTTTACTTTGCATTTCTTTTTGCTTTTCTGTTTGATTCAAATTTGTTCATAAAAATGTTAAATTAAGATTTCCCTATCTAACAATATAACTTGCTTATAAGTAATACAGCCTCATGACTTTAACTGTACTCTGAGGCTAATATGCAAGTGGAACTCAATTTATTTTGATGCTTTCACATAAATTTCTGTGACATAAAACACTATTTATTGCTGTTGTCAATGGGTTGAAACAGTTTTAATGCACAAAAATGAATTCTTCATTGAATAATGCAGTTTTGATCGGTTATTTTTGAGTAATAGATAAACCAAGTCAAGCTTACTCTAAAACATTAACTGTCTTTCATTATAGTTGCATATATCGAGTTATCACAATCATGCTGGTAAAGTACGCCACATGCTCTTTATCACTTTTAGCTCCATTTTGGAGACTGCTGCATGACTATCACACAACTGCATGTGTGCTTCCACATTTGTCACCACTCATAAAATTGGGTTATCATATTTAAACTTTCATAAAAAAGGAGAGTCCGGAGACTGGGTGCATCAGTATCAGTATCAGTATCTGAATGGAGATTTAAGGATGAAAAATATCATGTCTGGGAAAAAAAGAATGTATGGCAACCATGCATAAAATGTAAATTGTTGTAATAACATCCATTTCTTGCTAAATGGGCTAAAAAAGTTTTGAATAATGTACTTTACAAGCAAAGCTGGCAAGACATATCAATATTTGCAACAAATTATAACTATAAGCATGATGAAGACAACATTGTTATATTATTAATTTTACAAATGGTAGATATTGTAAAAACTATTTCATGCAATATTTCTCTCATGTTGTCTCAGAGGACACACAAGTTGTAAAATGTGTTATAAAACCTCAGTGCTTAAAATCTTATTATCATCTATATTTTTTTTTATTTTTTTTTTCATGATTATTGCTATGTACTCTTCTCTCTACGTCTAACATATCGGGTACATCATTCTCCTATTACATTCAACAGATCTCTTGACGAAATACCAGTCAAAATGGGACACAAACACATTTTGCATAGCGGGCATACAATTACAGTCATCTGACTTGTACATGTACGAGAAAGACAGTCCAACTGGAAGGCCTCTTTTACTTCAAGAAAAAAATATCCCACAAATACCGGGATGTAACAAACCAAATCTATTCAAGTGCATACTCTGACGTCCTCTATCAGTCACGTGGCTTAGTGTGGATTACACATATTTTAAGACAACGAACGTAAAACCAATTATATGTTCTGGGGCAAGCTAAAAACTCATGACACACTTTATAGTTCTGTGTTTAACGTCCGAGTTAAATTCACCACCATGACTTTATTCTAAACAGCCATACGTGTATATGTATTATAAATGAATGCGCTGTGTACATGAATTTAGCAGGGTTTTTTTTTTAAACTGTGGTACAATAAAACCTAACCTAATGACAATGATCAATGACCTCAACGTTGTATTATTTTAGGCGCACCTGTTCTTACGGATGCACGATCCACTGCACTGATTATTATTACCTCAATGCCTGTGTTCTAGCTCGTTACACTGCAGTAATATGGGTGAGCCCAACTTTAAAGTACATGTACAAAACTGGGCCAAATGAATGGCAATCCATTCATTCGAATTTCATTCATAGAAAATGAAGTTTCAAATAGGATAATATCGCCTGTATAGCATTAAATACTAACCTTCTATTTTAGCGTGTTCACGTTGTTTTACCGGGCTTCGATCCCAAACACGTTTCTTCATAAATTCTCATCGTTGAACCAAAATCCTAGTACAATCTTGAATATTTGCGAATCAGTATTAGCAAAAGAAGTCAACAATGACTGATCTCAGATCACTGAGAATTATATATATTAAAAAAAAAGAATGCTCATAATATCCAGACAGCCCCTCTCGGCTTTCTTTTTCAACTATCACATTTGCGACATTGCCACTAATTCCATTGACTGTCGAACGAAATTACGCCGTGTGTTAGCTTACGGTTCGCTATTGCCCGCTGGGCTTTTACAATCGATATTTTAAATACTTTATATGGTGTATGCAGTGCTACAACACATGCCAACTGCAATAATCAAAGTCTCTTTCTTCACAATTTACCGTATTGGTGTGTGTCTGCCAGGTGAATTCTCTCACGTGACACTGGAGGATAAGACAAATGCAATTACTACCTGGTTTAAAGCGAGGGTCTCAGGGGGAAAAGTACGGTGGCTGGATAGCGCCACGAAATAGTTAGAATTTTTTTTATCTTATTGTTTACATGCGTTTTGTTTAGTTTTGATAACAAGGTCTTTGTCATAAATGCATAAATCCAAAATCCTGTAAAATGTGTGACAAATTGCTGTAATTGTCTGAAAACATAAGCAGTTTTTAAATATAAATACTGATAAACCAACCAAATTTAATTTGCCTACTTGAACATTTTTTCTTTTTTATCTTTGCTTATCGTGCCAACAAAGTTTTGTAAATAAAAAAAAAAATACAAAAAGACATAATTTCGACATACACGCGAAAACGAGTTCGACGCCCAATTCCGTAGGAGAAAACATTTGGATTACATAGGTCTTGTCCTTCATCTTGTCTTGCCAGTGTATAATTACGTCATCATAGAATTTCTCAACATAAATCTTGGAAATTTATTTCAACATGTAATGAGTCAAAAATATTTAGTTTTAAAACAAAACTGCAAGCTAGAATGATTGTCTTCGCTATCAAAAACAATGGTCTAAAAGGATAAAAACTGAGTCAATCACCTACTCGAATGAGATAGCGGTTGATTGCTAGAAATGACGTCATCCCGAAATTATCACTACTGTAATGGCCTAGAGATCTAATTATGTCATCTACTTATGATAAAGTTTGTAAAATTTCATGGTTTCTATCGTTGACTAGTTTCTGTGCTAGCAATAAAGCGGATCCGGGATGGATGTACAGACGGACGTACAGCTGAAAAACAATATGCCTCTTCTGCTATTGCAGTGGGCACACACACACAGACACACACGCACACACAGCTTACATTTGTTACAATTCGGACAGCTTAGGACCGGTACACAAAGAACTCCTACTCATTACTTCACATTAGGGGCATTTGATATTTTTAGATTTTTTAACCAATGTCACGTTTGCTAAGCCCCAGCTATAAAGTCATGTATAAGCAAGCAATAATCTAATGTCTTGGGAATATTACCGCGACCATGTGTTTGATGTCTAAAGGTTGTCGCGGGCTAGTGTTAGTCTCTTACGCAAGGTTACATAACCGACCGGAGACCCGGAATCTTGAATCAGCACAGGCGATAGATCGCACCACTTCACACCTATGTGTTACAGCTTAGTCCTAAGATCAGAGGGAAGCCCGCGGGGTGAACGAGGCGTGTTCTCATCCGTTCCCACGTTGACAGACAGCGAGTGGGACATTGTCCGCTATGTTTTATTGGATCGGTTCACAGCGATATCCAATCGGAATTGAGATAGAGGGCGTGATTACAATGCAGGCTGATCTATAACTTTCATAACTCGAAAGCGAAGATTTGGTTTCGCCTAGACAGATTGCTAAGAAATAGGGTTACTCCGAGAAAAACCACTCGTAATTTAGCTGCAAAACTTAGAGGTAGATTCTGAGGAAAGACAAAGCTTCGAAAAGGTCAGTAAGTTATTTGCTCGATTTTTTTCAGAATATTACGGCATCATAATTGTAATTATTTGTAGTATGTATACTTAATTACTGGGATCGTTTAGTATGTACAATTACCTTTGTGGTGTTTCATTTACATGCGTATTTGAGAAATGGGCTTGAGTATTACGTAGAGAATTATGTCGATTGTTAGCTTGTGGTCAGAATTAATTTTGTAATTCGCTATTAAATCACTTCGTAGTACACTAGTGCATTCATTAATGCATTATGTTAGAGTTTACACATGCTTGAATTGTGAATTTGGAATGGTTGATGTGTGTAAGATTAGTTACTATGGACGTATGAATATATCAGAGTCTGGATATTTGAATATTTGCGTACTTTGTATGAATTGTAAGGTAAAGAAATGCGTCTGGTTATTGTGATATTGTTTAGTATATCAGGATTAGGAATATGTACTGATTTGACGCATTTTATTGATGTATGTATAAGAAGTAATTGAGACCGTGTTGTATTATGACGTTTGTTTTACCATACAAGAACGTATGGGTATCTCGATGGGATTGAATGCGTGACCGAAGAAATTTAATAGCCGTTATCTGATGATTGGCTGTGTGTAGTGTGAGATGAGAGGGCTAAGGAAAAATATTGTACCGTCCTTGTGTTTTCACAGGAAGCTTTGTAGGGAACAGAACTTCCGGTTCAATTGAGTCCCTAGTCTCCAAGAGGTGCAGACGGAATTGAGACTAGCAAAACAGTCGAAGTCGACAGAAGTCTAGTCGGTGGAGTGAACGTGGATAGAAGGTGGTGGAGGAGAAAAAGGAGTCTGGAGGAGAAAGTGGAGGAGGAGGAGAAGGAGTATAGAGAAGTCGAGGAGGAGGAGAAGGAGTATAGAGAAGTCGAGGAAGAGGAGAAGGAATTTGGAGAAAGTCGGGAAGGATGAGGAGAAGGAATTGGGAGAAACAGGAGAGAGAAGAATACCACAGATGAGTGGAATACAAGGACAGGTGGAAATAAATCTCACACTGCTAATCAAGTGATGCAATAGGCCATTAAAGGGTCGAGCGGAAGAAGTGTAATTAGAAATTTGAATCATTTCACTATTGAATTGTTATTCAAATCTTGTTAATTGAATTTCACCCTTTTTTGTATATTTAACCATCTAACCGTCGGCATTGCTGACTGGGGGCTTGGAGATTTACATCTATATTTCGCTAATTTAACTTCCAACCAAAATCGAGCCTGGGTGGGACCGTGGGACTTCTATAATAGATTAATTAAAATATTGGGAGCACCCCACCCCAACCATAACAGATCCCCCACAACCAAGTTACAACGTATTTTACAAATCCATATTATTGTTATTATTGTTATTATTATTATTATTATTATTAACTTTGTGTCCTGGCAATTTATTTTAGGGTTCCAAAGGGTTCAGAGCCTGACCTCCCATGGGATTTTTTTTTTCTTTCTTCAGCTTTGCAGATTCGCGGTAACAACGTGAATATTGTGGAATTCTAAAGATACACATTCTGCTTTAGAGTTATTAGGGTTGGTGAGCATTGTGCACGATGTTCCTGCATATTGAAAAGTAAACTTCGGTCATCCTGCTTGCATATCGGCATTTCTCTGGTGTGTTACATTAGTATATTTATGGTAACAGTTTGCTGCAAATTAACATTCACACAAGTAAATGAGTACTTACATTAAGAAAAAGAACAAAAACAAGATAAAGGTAACTGACCAAATAGTTTTTGCTCTAGCAAGAAAAATAAAACAACAGGACACCATTTTGTCCAAACCAAGCAAACAATTTGATGTTGCACATTTACTCAAGGTATGTAAACATGGGGTAATAGGACAATAAAAGAATGTATACTTTTTTTGGAAGATAATGATTGGAGTTTTCGAAGAGGGAAGGTGGGGAGGAGATTTAACTGTCCACCGTACCACCTACCTATCTATTTCATTCATATACTTGAGTTATTCTGAATTACGAATACGTTGATTAAAAATGGTTGGGTTTACTTAATTTATTCAGTTCATCCTCTGCGAAGAAGAGCTAGGCCACCGCCTGGCGGAAATCGTCAAGACTGCCCTACTCGTCCTGGCATAACACAGGTCGTTGTCTGCAGAAAGAGGCAAGATTGCCCTTCCCTTGACACGAATCAGGTCGCTAAACCGGGCGAAAATCAGCATCTGCCCTAACCATTACCAGCTCACGTGCCGATCTCTCCAGCTCATCCATATTAACGATAGCTGCCGTCCGGTCGAAATTGACAAGACTTCAATACTCACTGTCAAATGGCGATTTCCTCTTTTATGGCAGGTCTGCCCATACTCATTGCACGGATATTTGCAACGAGCTGTACTTCTCGAAAAAATCAAACTGCAATCGAGCGGATATCGGCAAGATTACTTACAGGGGGGGCGAAGTGGGATGGCTACTCTCTCCAACTGCTGTTACGTGAGATAGTTTGGTTTGTGGGGTTTAACGCCATATCTACAGCACACGATATACACTGCGGCCAACATTTGTTACAGAACATACGCGAGAAGAGCCACATCAACAACCATAGGCTACTCCTTTCCCGCACATCCCCCTTGCCGCACATTGGGGAAAGTGGGATGTGCGGGAAAGGAGGAGCCTCCCCCCCCCATTTCACCTATAAACATCTTTTGGCCTGCATCCGTAAAATTTAATAACTGACCCAACCCCCAATAATTCTGCGGGCACCCATGCCAACGACCCACGGGAAGCTACTGGCAGACTTTTTCACATACCCACGTTGGTCGAGCCGAGACTCGAATTCACGCAAAGGTGAGATGTGTGAGTGATCTTGTAAATGCGAACGCCTTAGACCACTTTGACAGATGAAATCGACAACTATTGAGCGAAAAACGGCAGGCAATATTCATGTTGAGCGCCATTGGGCCGATATCGGCAAGACCGCGTTACTACCCACAAAGTCGGGTTCCTATTTAGCCCACGGGAAGCTACTGGCAGACTTTTTCACATACCCACGTTGGTCGAGCCGAGACTCGAATTCACGCAAAGGTGAGATGTGTGAGTGATCTTGTAAATGCGAACGCCTTAGACCACTTTGACAGATGAAATCGACAACTATTGAGCGAAAAACGGCAGGCAATATTCATGTTGAGCGCCATTGGGCCGATATCGGCAAGACCGCGTTACTACCCACAAAGTCGGGTTCCTATTTAGCCGACACCGGAAAAATGCTCTGCTTTTGTTAGTGATGTGATGTGATGTGATTATGATTTTTAACGTAGCTTTAACAATTTTTCAGTCATATCGCTACGATGTCTGCAGTGTGGCAGTTTATAGTGATGTCTAGCACTGGGGCATCATGCCGCAGACATGTAGCATGATGTCCCACCCGGTCACATTATCCTGACACCAGGCCGACCAGTCCTAACACTAACCTCTTAATGCTGAGCGCCAAGCGAGGCAGCTGTTAGTACCATTTTTGTAAGTCTTTGGTATGACTCGACCGGGGATCGAACCCACGACCTCCCGCATCCGAGGCGGAAGCTCTAACCACTAGGCCACCGGAGCGGTCGCTTTTGTTAGTAGTTGGGCCGCTGTCTGCGCAAACGGTAAGACAGCATATTAGGTTCCATGTTGGGCAGAAAGCAGCAAGACTTGATTTTTATTGACAAGAGGTGCAGTCGAACATCGTCGGCCTTTTCCGTCAAGTCGAGAAAGAAACCTCGGATGCAGTGGCATCACTGGGGGGGGGGGATGGAGTGCGGGGGTGAGGACCGCACCGGGTGACACCATCAGAGTGGGTGACATCAAAATGACTGTCTATAAAATTTTTGAATTTTTGTGCAGGAAGGAGGGGGGGGTGACACCATGAGTTACCGCACTGGATGACACCAACCTTAGTGGGGCCACTGCTCGGATGTAATTTCTCGGTATTAAGAACTATATTCAAAACTATTTTCGTTCGCATGGAACACGTAAGGCCAGAGTTCAAGGCTAAATAGCGGTGGAATCAGACAAAGTTACAATCGGAACAATCTCAACATTTGCTGTCGTAACGTATGTGGTACATTCTGCCAAAGGCGAATCACTAAACATTCCTGATTGGCGATTCGTCTCGGGTGGAGTACAACACATGTTCATCAGCAAAGGTCGAGCTGGTTACGATTGTGACTTTGTCTCCTTCCGCCGCCATATAATGCTCAATGAACGAAAGCAGTTCAGAGTATATTTCTCAATGGCGACGAATTACACCCCATGTTTCTTTCTCGACCTAAGGGAAAAGGCAGACAATTGAAACAGGGTCGGTCTTTTCATTCGTTACATATGTGGCGCACTCGCACGAGGCGAATCACCAAACCATTCAAATGAGTGTATATCTACTTCTATTTTATTTTTTGTCTCGACGGAAATGAGCAAGCCATGTTCAGACCGACGATGCATACGTGGGTTACCTCATACTTGGGAGCATTCGGTAGAGGTGTATAATTTGTATGCAAATAGAACAAATGGAAAATATCATAGTCTAGCCTCGCCATTTAGGATAAGCCATACAAAATTTAATTAATTTTCTCATTTTAGTTACAAACGCATTGCAGACAGACATTGTACGACTGTCATGCAGTCGTTATTCAAAGTTGTGCGATAGGAGAACGTGTAAAATTGCATGAAAAAGCGTTAGTTTCGAAAGGTAGTTGTAAATACTGAAGCTAGTGAAATTTTATTTTAGGATTTATTTTCAGTAACAACTACATCAGAGTTACAATGAAATGCAAGCACGGTTTAACGTTATATAAAACATACAGGGGTATAAAATATGGAGCTGTCAGAAGACATCAAAGTTCGCTCACACATTGGAAAATGAGAAGGTATTTTTTTGTCTCCGATAATCAATAATAGCTGATGAACAATGAACATGACAAACCAAGTGCATAATGTAGGTCACAGTGATATAATTGCGTGCTGATATTGTACTTCCTAAGGCGCTTGTGCACGTCAGACTTCATGCAGCATTTTCTGTTTGTTTGTTTGTTTTAATCTTTTTTGGAGAAACTGATCTAAACGTAAAATGTGCACATGGTCACTGAAGAATTAAGAGGTCAAAAATGACCTTTCTTTTGAAAGGTTGTGTGGGACTATCAGGATGAATGTACATATCAAGTTTCATGACTGTACAAGCAACAGTCACTGAAGCAGAAAATGTAAGCCACAGTGAACTAGTTTGTTTGGCAAAATCGTGTATCACTACGTAAAATGCATATACCGGTACATACACAATGACATGACCACATAACCAAGTTTTTGTTTGTTGTCGGTTCAAAAAGCAAAATGGGAGCTTATTGCCTTTCCTAACGGCAAACCAAAATACCCGTCCATGCTAGCAAGGGTGTGTATGAAACTGAAGAAAAATATAAAACATAAAAGGCGTATAATCTAATGGAGGCGCGAAAAGGAAATCGCAATGACCTGTTTTTGGCAGTGGTATATTACTCTTCTGGATCTATATGCGTACTAGATTTAATGACTTTAAAACACAAAACAAAAAACAGTGTTCACAAAACTGCCCTGAACATAAGCTGTACATGGTCACCGAAGAATTAAAAGGTCACAGTGACTTTTGTCTAGTATGGTTGCGTGATACTTCAAAGGATGAATGTACATAACAAGTTTCAATAATGTACAATCTGCAGTCATAAATCAGTTACTAAAGCAAACAAATAAGTTACAGTGACCTATTTTCGGGAAAACTGTGCAGCACTACTTAAAATATATATATATATATATATATATATATATATATATATATATATATATATATATATATTACAAAGTGTCATGACAACACAAGCAAATTGTTTGGGTCTTTTTGTTGGCGTCAAAGGCAAATGAGAGCCAAGTTCATTTCCTAAGGACACACAAAAGTACCTACTCTTGCTGCAAGAGCAAGAATATCCATGAAATTAAAGAAGAAAAAATGTGTACATGTAATAAGAGTGCAAAAAGGGAACCAGTGCCCTACTTTTGTTTTAGCAGTAAAATACTCCTCTGGATCTATATTAGGTTTCAAGACTAAAACAAACAGCACAAAATAAGCTCGCGAAACTGGCCTGAACATAAATGGTGCACATGAATACTATGGTGTGAAGGAAGTTTCACAGAGACTGGCCTCAAACATACAAGGTATATATTTGTTAACGCCAACGACGGCATACATACCGCCAGTGTTAAAATGTTGTGAACGACCAACAAATATCTACTGCCCCTGTGTTCGCAACGTGTTGGGCTGGCATCGCGTTTGATCTATAGCGTTTGAATATTATCACTGTATTATGCATTGTTATCACCATTTTGACTCCGCCAATTAAGATTTCCTCATAAATCTCGTTTTCTTTTGCAGCCCCACTCGTTTGTTCACAGACAACCCCAACAAAGTTACGCTCCTGTGCAACGAGCTCTATTGTACTGAGAGATTCGCCTATTTGCGACTCTAGGATACATTCCTTCTTTAATCTGAAAACAGTGGTAGATGAAAAAGTATGTTCTTACTTACTATTAACTCGATTCAGCTTTAGGAATTCTGTTCCACAGAATTATCTTCAGTAGACAAAAACTGAATACACGTTACACTCATTTTTAAAACGTGCCGACTATGCGATACACACGTTAACGGCAAAATATAATTGACTCAAAGGGTAATACTTAAATAACACCCATACATCTGGTTCATGATGTTAACTTTTGAGGCAATCATACTACGTTGCACGGGAGCGTAATCTTGTCCCGGCTGACAAAAATTCGCGAAATTCGTACGTTTCGGAGCCCGTAATTTCAGTTTGGTGCAACTCAGAAAAAAACATCAATGATGGCTTGATGAATAGCAAAATATATCAGGAGTAATACAAGCCATAGATTATGGTCGTGCGCCTTCAAAGACAGAAATAGCAAAAGGAAATCGAAAAGCAAGCTTCGAACGAAGTTTTTGGAAGTTACTTATCTTATCTCTTTCACAGTATGCTAGACAGGGCCCTATATATTAGAACGGGTCATGAGAGCCATCTGAGGTAATTTTGTCACTCGGTATTTTTTTCCTTCAGATTATTGCATTTTTTCAACATCAAGCTCGCGTCGAGCACCAGTGATTGGCAGCTTTTCCACATACCCACACTGGTCGAGCCCGAAACTCGAACCACACGGACGGAGGTTAGACGGCAGTGATCGGTAAAGGCGAGCGCTTGAGACCATGCAAGGCCCAGGAGGAAGACGCGAAGTTAACACGTATTAAGGGTTCCATACCTTCCTGAACCAAAAAGTTATGTAGGGACAAGAAGATGTCTTAAACCAAAAACCAAACTAACTACTGTAACGTACATGTTGAATAGAAAGAGAAGTTAACTTGTAAGAGTTGCTTCCCTTGGTGTATATATATATATATATATATATATATATATATATATATATATATATATATATATATATACACATTCGTCTTTCTAGGAGGGTTGGATACAGAAATAGCAGAGAAAGTTATCATAATGTAATGATATCATGTAAAGTATTCGATGGTGAAATAGGATCCAGGAGAGTGCAGGTGTAAATTTTGTCACATTGACCTAGTTTTGGTATGGTCAAGTTCCTTTTGCTGAGATGTATTTACATACCAGTATTCTTGTGTAGGTGAAAAAGGGTCCAAATACATGTTAATATATGTATGTATGTATGTGTATTACCATTTAAACAGTACATCAGCATTATAACTGCTATATGGTCCCAATAAAAAGCAAAGTTCAGTAAGCATAAAATGTTAAGAACCACACAAAAGACTTTACGGATATAAACCCCTCCAAATAATTGTAATCATGAAGTGCAACAAGATGAAAGATTAAGAGCAAAGATATTAAAATTATGTAAAAGGTACATAAAGTATAAAGGTGAAAAACAAAATCCCTAGAATACTAGATCAAAATTTGTTATATAAACCACATTCCTCAAATGTCCAAGATTTTCTAGGTAGTACATCATCATTAAGTTCCTTAATTGAGTTCACACGAAAAACTTATAGTTCACAAGATGGAAGTCAATATACTCAACATGAATGTGTTAGACTGGCAGTGGACATTGGTAGGGTATGCACTGCGAGGTTCACCTTTCAAATGGTATACAGCTGTCAGGTATGTGTACCCTACAAACTATCGCCAGACTGCCACCTCACCTCTATGACTTATTCCATAAGAGGGATACCACTCTCTAATGATGGGTTTGATGTTTCAAGCTGTTTGGAGAGTATTCATTCCACATAATTTGCAAAATACATACATCATCATCATCACAATAATCTGCTATGCTCCTTTATTACCCACAGCCACCTGTGTGGAGATTTTGTCAAGTCACATGAATATGCATAAACCTCCTTAACCCATCACTGCAAGTGTGAGTAAATTTTACTCACCATTGTGACAAAACATTACCTTGCACACTGTATGAATGAGCTAATAAAAGTTTCTGTTAAATCACAGTCGCTTATCAATCAAGGCTTGAACATTCAGGGCCACTGCAACTTTGTGTGAGCATCACCTACAGTACCCCCACCCTCAAAGCAAATACTACAAACCCTTCAAAATGGCATCCCAGCAGTCACCCAAACTGCCTGCATATTACAACAATCATGGTTAAACTGTATTGTTGATAATGTATTTTTGTTATACATACTCATGAAAAATAAGGAAATTTCTGTACAGGCAGTAATAGGTCATAAAGTAGCATAGCAGATTATTGTATGCAGTTTGCAGCACTGATAGAACAGGTCAACTGATATAATACTTTCAATCAGCGTGTAGAATGTTTCATTCAGAAATGAGTGGATGCTTGGCAGCTTTGGCTCCAAAATACTAATGGTGTAAGTCAGTGGTTCCCAACCACTGTTTGCTTCAACCCCAAAAAATATTTTTTCTGAGCCTCATGACCTGCTCCCCATTTTTATAAGTTTTGCCACCCTAAAAAATATCCTGGCAATCCTCCAGAACATCCTCACAACCCTGATTTGGATGGTGAAAAGGAATTGGGAACCACATGTGTAAGAAACGTACAGCTAAAAATACACAAGCTCACAAAAGCATGCAAAATGGATCACAGTGATCTTGTTTTTGTGCATGCTTGACGGAACTTTTCATATCATAGGTCAACATTCATCATTAGCAAGCAAGAATGAAGTGCTTGAACATGACAGAGTTATGGAACGCAGTCCTGGCAAGTTATTTTTTCCTTATCACCTCCAAAACATACAAAACTTCCAATCCTCCACTTCACTACCAATCCCTCTTGTTTGGACTCAAATCCCTGTGTGCATGGAATGATTCAAAACACCATATTTACCAGTGCATTACATACAACGAAATGCAAACAGCACAGACTCGGATGTGTCATGTAACATAAACAGTCTAGTGTAGTCTGACAAGTTGTCCCCCAAATCTAGTTTTTATTTGTTAAAACTGCAATGTTTACCAACATTTAAAACATGTACTTGGTATACATTAGCCTAATGATGCCATTTAATTTAAACAATATGAATGTCGACCTTTGATTTAATTTAAACAATATGAATATCAACCTTTCCCCACACCACTATCAGCTACTTTACATATTTTAACCAATGGCAATGTTCAGGCAACACCCCTCTCAACTTCAACTTGTATGTCATTTACTTCTTATTATGACATGATTCAGTTCTTCAGATATGTCTTTGCTTCTGACAGTTCTTCAGACATGTCTTTGTTGAATGTATCTGACATTTTCAGTAAAACATCTAAAGACAGTCTTGATATTGTTCATACTGCTACATGTATCAACATGATGACAAAACTGATCATGCAACTTGATGTAATGTCTGGACATGCATATATTATGCTTTTGTAGGATGTAGGTAACTATGAAACCAAAATGGATTACAAACTTTAAATAGTGTTTCTTCAAAATAAAAACTCAATAAATCAAAATGGTTCAAAGGAAAATAATAGAGTTTTAAAGAAGTTTTTGCCAGCCAGATCATTCAATCAACCGGACATATAATAATGCGTACTGTCTGACAAAATCAATTTCTTGTCAACTTTGGCTTTTTCCTGGCAATATCTCATTCAAGAGTGTACATCATATATATTTTAAGAAATGAATTAACAGAAAAATCTTACTAAACAGTCACCTTCATAGAGATGTGGAAATATATCATTTAATTGGAACAGGTCATTCATATGTCACTAAGAGTCAGGTACATGTCTGTTTACATGTTTACCTATTCTGTAAATATTGATAAGTAGTAAACAAAACAAAGCTCATTGGAGGCTGATATCAAAACAAGAATCTACACAGTTTAATCTGTTCTAGATTCAACAAAGTGATATAAACACAGATCTGCCAGGCTTTATGTAGGTCTATGCTGTAGACAGGTGACTAATATAAGAAAAAATATAGGATTTATTTTGTTAAACCTTCCTGCCCCAATCAATGAATATATCAATGGCCTGCAAAAAAGACCAGTCCACACAACTAGATCAGCAAGTTAGTTGCTTGCCATTTTTGTTTCTGTTGTAGACAACAAATGTTAAGGTAAATGAAAAATGCATCTTCTGTACTCACTTATTTTATTTAAATATTTCTAAGATCTATTTACAGTTAAACTAAAGCTAATGCTAACAAAAAAAACCACTGCATAGAAAGGCAATGATAAATTTACTGAAAATTCCTGTTATAAATGTACGTGAATATATCATTATTTTAAAAAATAATAATATATTAGAATGATGCAGATTTTATTAATGTCTCTGTCAGCACACATCATCCATATCATAACCAGTTATAACATTTTTCAGTCAGAAACAATGTGTTATTCAACAACAAAATTTCTCTCAAACCTACCACCATATACAAATAAGTGTTACAGTTGATGCAAATGCAAATGTCTACATAGCCAATGTTCAGTTTTAACCTTTTTAATATTCCTTTCTTTTTTCAATGATCTTTCACATACATGTGATGAAATCTTTAACATATAATGCCTTTCTCAGCTAAGGAATATATGTCCCCATAGCCAAGGCATTCTGGGCTGTTATACTAAAATACCTTATCTGGGCTGCTGAGAATGTAGACAACATATTTCTAAATTATTCAAAAGAAACATTTTGAATGTTCACTAGGGAATCTGTTAAATATCACACTATCAGCTGTCAACCTTTTCTACGAATGAAGATGGAGTGTTCAAGACATGAAGGATTGCATGTCAGCCAAGCAAAGAGAGATTTGGAGCTGAAGATTTCTTGAATTTTCTGGAACACTACTTCTTTCTGATCTTGCCTAGTATTCTTCCTATCATGCCCTTGTTCTCCTCATTCATTTGCTTAATACCTTCATTTGAAGTAACATAGCTACACATTGCGGCATCAAGGCCAGTAACTCCTTTCTTTGTCTCTCGAAAGTACTTTTTCTTATAGAAGTCAGTGTTAATCTTCTGAAGAGATTCATAGGCTCTGTCACATTTGTCTAAGTCTACTGTAGTATGTTCTCCCTGTTTAAATCCATCAGCTACCTTTTTACGAATCAATTCTGCTATATTCCTTCCTGCTTTGGACTTGTCCACTGGCCATTCCTCAAGAAGACGCATAAATTGTCTATATCTCATTGCAGACATTTTGAAAGCTGGATCAATGAGACAACTCTAAGCTGTAAAGGAAACCAGAAAGAAGTAAGATATACAAATATAGGACAGTTCATCAACCAGTGGGGTTATTTTAGGGTATTCAGGGGCTGAAAATGGGTCATGGTCCCTTTGAAAGGCTACAAAATCATGCAGAATTCCCATTTTAACAATTTACTCATGAAAATATTCTTTCAAAATGGTTTGTCTTAAGCAAAATTACAGGTTCTAGCCACACAAAATATTCCTTTTAACTCCATGAAGCTGTTATAAATATATACCAAAGATGCAAAAAACTAGGGGGGTCTGATTATTTCTGTTCAATCCCCTGGTCCAAGAATTTTTTTCTATCTGAAATTTACCATAAGACAGTGCCAAGGCATTCTGTCCAAATATAAACTAGTAGTTTTTTTATGTACACATTTACATTTTAACTTTTAAACATAGAGTGTAGTACTTTCTCCATTTTCATATGTACAAAGCCAACATTATTACATCCAACTGTATTCAGTGTTAAAAGGTTAAATAAGAGGTAGAAGTTAAACCAATCTGCAGAATTTGGAAGAAAAGAAAACCAATTTGTGTCATCTTTTGGGAATATCAGTATAAATATTCATAAGAACAGAAAATCGATCAATAGCTTTCTCCATTTCAAAACCATAATCATAAATATATCTTGAGAACCAACTCTTTGCCAGTTCCTTCTCTATCCACTTCCACATTTAACACTTGTCTCTGCTTTATGAACTGTGTAATATGGCCGAAAATAATGGTCATAATTTTTTTTTCAGGTCACAGATTTTACCTTAAAGATATCAAAATTGACCAAAAATATCTTATAACTAAAGTTTAAAATGGCAATTTAATAAATTGTGATTGCAGTTCAATGTATATATGTATAAGAACAATGTAATGGATATGCACTATTGGTATTAAGAACATATAATTTCAAACTGTGTATCACTTGAGAATATGGAATTTCATGCAAAAATGTTATGGGAGTACTTGGTAAAAATGCGAAGAAAGGTTTCAGAAGTACCTGAAACACATAAAAAGTAAATTTATTCTTAAAGCTGAACATTCACAAAACATTTCTATACAAATATGTCAGAGATATGCAAATTTCAGCACAAAATGCCAAGAGGTCAAGAATTTGCAAAAAGTAACCAAGTAGTCAAAGACCATTATTAAAAATGGAAGATGGTACATGTCTGAAGCTTTCTACAATTTAATAAGATATCATAAAGATTAGTTCATTTTTGAAATTCTGCACACACAGATTATGCAAAAATATTCTATTTTCATATATTCTATTCTGAAAAAACCTACACCATTGCTATCTTAAGACATGTTAAAAAAATATTTGTCATAAATCATCAAAAGTACAATAGGACAAATAGATAACTATTCTTTTCAATTAAAAATAGCCCTTTTTAAAAGGGATGAAACACCTTTGCAAATTTGATCTTAAAATATGCTTGTCCGATGCTATCATCTGTGCCCCAACATATTAGGGTCAACATCTTATACCAGGTGTATCAAACGTATGGCCTGTCAGACTCATTACTCCAGCCCAGAGACTTGGTCTCTTGTTAGTGTCTTTGTATGCTTATCTCAAGGTCTGCTAAGTGCATGAAGTGGACTTGTCTCTTCAAACTTATATTAACCTTCTTTGATACGATCAGACAAGGTAATTTATGTCATTGTTGCTAGCTTGTGTCAGTAAGGTCTCTGTCAAACTGTGTTGGTTTCTTTTGAAGTTCTTTTGACAGGCTGGCTTATGTAAAACAATTTAGCTGGTTTCAATCTGCTCAGAGCTAACAGAAAATAACACAGGCACTGTAAAGATGGCAGTTTTGCAAGTTAGGCAATAAATTCCAAGAAAAGTTTTCTGAACTGAAAAAAACCTTGAAAAAGATTTTGCTAGTTTCCATAACCTATTTTCTGTCAGTGTTCACGAGGTCTCTGTGGCACCTCAGATAATTAAGCTGCAGTTTACTAATGTTAATGTTGACACATTTTTTCAATATATAGGTCCAAATTATCCTCAACTAAAGTCATTTGCTTCAAAAATTGTGTCCATGTTTGTGACGATATATGTCCATGAGCAGTCTTTTTCTAAAATGAACATAAACAAGACTTCGTTCTCAACAATGTGATAAACACTTAAACTCAATATTCAAGCCTGCCACAGTCCGGTCGCTTGCTCCAAACTCTGAAACACTGATCCAGACAAATAGGTGCCAGCAGCAGTAGCAGTAAATAAAGCAAGTTCTACACCAGTATACTTCTTAGCAATAAGTTAACATTTTCGTTAAATTGTAAAATTCTAGCAGCTGTAAAATTGATTTATTTTTATGTTGCTTCCTTGCTCAAATTACTCACACTATATAATGCTTGTGTGTAGGGGCCTAGCATTGGAATACACAGGTCATGATTAGTCCTACAATGAAAATAGTATCACATGTTATTTATGTTTTAATGCTACATAAATATCAGCGTCGAGGTCTTACATGTAGGACTAAGTTTATCATACGTATGATCAGAGTGGAAGTACATATAGCAAATCTGGCCCTCCATAGCAAATGAGTTTGACACCCGTGTCTTTCTCTGTAATCCAGTGTATCCCCTAGGGGTGCAAGACTGAGAGGCAAAAATTGTCCTTGGTGTCAAAACTGGGGGTCAGACTGAGGAAAAAACAAACACTGGTATCAAAACTGGGGGTCAAATAAAAAATTTGGGGTCTCTGAAGCGCAAATGAGGGTAAAGGGAAACACTGGTAATCTATCGTTCGGTTTCTACATTTACGCCAGAAATACATTTATTATTTTTATATTCAAAACACGTAACTGCTGTTTGCTGAGTTTGTAGCGGTTTTCTTAAAAAACAAAACTTGAAAGGTTATCGAAATCTGGGAGAAACCTAATAAAACAGACCAAATATTTCCATACATTTCGAGATAGTTTTTAAATTATTTTCTTTTATAAGTTCCAAAAAGTACAAACATTGTTTACTCCACCTGGAAATAAACAGTCAAAACAAGCTTAGGTCAAACTGGGAATAGTCATTTTTCGACCATAGCAGAAAAAAATTTCCGTAGCACACTAACGAGATCCGGTGTTAAGGCAATTTTCTTCTGCTAAAAAATAGGATTGTTGAAAAACAAAGCATTTAAAACAATTAAATAGAAAGGACAACATTTTCTTGAAAGCTGCAAATGATGCTAGTATTTAATTGTAAACTGCAGATATCAGATATCTTCATATATTCTTCCTCCCTTCTTTAGTTTTGTCCTTAATTGTTTTTGACAAAGTATTAACTCAGAATGTGCGACTACCCATCATTCTTTCCGGTTCATGTATATACATCAGACCACCACAAACCTACCGCAAACCACCTTTAAAATACATTATAATGCTAATTTATCTGTGAAAATATGTTGTAAGTAAACAAAATGTGAAACTTACATTATAATACGTGAAGAAATTTTGAACTGAGATTGTTAATTTTATACAGAAGCCGATTTACAGCTGTAAAGTGTTGTCATGATATGTGCATTTCTTTTTCTTCATAATCATTTAAACATCCATTACATTCATTAGATAATTGAAATAAGCAACTTTTTGAATATATTTGAGTATATCTGAGCATATTTTAGTATATTTCATTGCATTTTAGTAACCAGCTACGAAGTCGTAACCTCGACGTCCATGAAGTTGGGGTACTAATATTAGTACTATTTAGTAACTAGATGTGCATTTCTTTTTCATAATTGTTATTATTTGATTTCACCAAAAATTTGATCGTGCTGATGATTTGCTGTTTAAATCATTATTGTAAAACAAATGTTTATTGGATTTTTGAGTGTCTTATTCTTACGTATTAATTTAAGTGTCTACATCTTTTCCTAGTAATTCCATACCTTGCTGGCATCTAGGAAGGAGAGGTTATTTAAACAGTATTTCACAACATATAGTATTTGCTGTTTTTAACAAATGTAATGTAAATTTTAAGAGTTTTCAAAAAAGAGCTTGCCTCCTCCCCTTGAAAGTTAGCAATGAAATTTAAATCACGTGGACAAATTCATTCTACATAAAGCGTTTGAGACCGGTATATTGATTACAATTCGTCATATGATAGACTTCCGCAAATGACACCATATCAAAAGACCAGTTAGAATCAATTTTCATTTTTAAATCCATGTTTGATTCAAATGGTTTTTAGTTTCAGTTTTGCGTTCTTGCCTAGTTGTATATTAATACCGCAGAAATGTTAAAAGGGAATTTAATCCCTGTATTTACCATCTCAATCTACCATTTCCGATCATCTGCCCAGAAGTTGTATGTCATTTTTATTGATGTAAAAACCTGAGAAAAGATAATATTTTTATCAAGATAGATTTGCAATAACTAGTCCTTACATAAGATTAAAAACTTCACATAATAATTACATGCCAGAGGTGATCCTCACTCAAAACACACAAATACACTGCCTTTCTATGATGATTTGTAATAAATGAATCATTATGAATGATTTAAGGAGGAGCTACAACTATACTGACCGACACTCGACAGAGAAGAAAAGAAATTAACAAAACGGCTTTTATATACATATAAATACACATGGCAGTAACCCTCCCCATTTAAAATATTACAGTTCAGCATTGTAAAAAGCAAGAAAATCAAATTAAGAAAGAGATTATAGAATAAAAATACATTAACTTTAATAGTCAAAGTCACTCCCCTGTCAATTCATTCAAACTGCTTTTGTTTTGTTTTTTTCACTTCTCGGTCTTTTCTCTTGGTTTGGCTTTCGAGCAATGTTCTTAGCGCCATTTGAAACATAATTTTCCGTTGGTTGAAACTGTTTCTGTTATGTCTTGCATTTTGTTTTTCGAAGTCTTAAGGAATTTCAGGGAAATTTCTTTGCGTTCCTCCTCTGTTTAACAACGCCATATTACGCTGTTGACGCAATATGCGGCATAATTTCGGTGCAAACAGTAGGCCTAATTGCTTTCACCACGTAGTACACATCTGAAATCTACGAATTGGAGGTCTACTGCTTGAAAAAAATTACTGTACCAGTTCAGGGGTATGCCGAGGCTTCCAGACACATTTTTTTTTAGTATGTTGTTCAATGATTCGGCATTGTTTTGTCCATCAGTCCTCGTTGACATTTTTTCTTCTTGGTTCATTTACATGGCAACACAATTTCTCTTTTCCGTGGCTGTCATAATACGTAAAGAAAAGGTGGTCACGAAGACGCTGCTTCCTTTCCGAGGATCCCCCCCCCCCCAAAAAAAAAAAAAAACGACGGAGCTGTCCGCATTAACCGACCCGGCGTCTCCAAAACCTTTTATCTATGACTGTTTTCTTTAGATTCCTAGTCACACCAAGTTTTCTTTGGAGCTGGAATTTAATGTTTCCGTTTTGTTTTTTCTTTTTCATGCGCTCAGTACATTGCACCCGAGACACATTTTGGGAAGGATATCTCCACAGCTCTGGTCAGGGCAGGTTCTTCATCTGTACAAGTGTTGTCTTATTTCGACACTTCTGATGTTGTTCTCGAGTTTGGTTGCAATTTGGGATAGTAATGTTCTGTATTGTCTCATAACTTGAGGTTTTGTGCAAAAGCACGGGCTGAAAATTTGGATGTTCATTGGTGTCTTTCCTTATGATACTCTGGGTTCTGTATACAGTTGTTATGAGATTATTTGCCCCGTGGTTTTTGTCCAAATATGTTGTTTGGTTGTCGGCATATACTATGATTGATGGCACTTTTTCTGTCTTATATTGTTCACTTTACAAACGTATATTTCCCACACATACCAATTATCTCTAACATCTCGTCGGCAATATTTTCTGAGTAAGTGCTTTGGTTTTGCTATTTTCTTTAACATTCTTCTCGATTCGTTTGTTCCTTGCTTGTTGGAAGTTCTTTTGTCCATTTAAAGAGTTGTCTCGTTTTAATTCGTAATAAACTTTCCAAGGTTTTTAGTAGAGCAGTCTTTCTGATATTTTATCCATCGTTTTGGGATTTGTTCTCACGTACGGCCGATTGATATATGGTTGAAAAAACCTATCTAACTGTTGTGAATAAACTACTATCCGATGACCCATGTCTGTTACTGACACTGGAAACTGGTGTAAAAATATGCACATATTCAAATTCATTTGAGATTTTCAGATTTATTTGAGTGCATTTGAGTAACATTAAATACTTTATTGTATATACATTTTAACTCCTCCACCCATATTTTATGAGATCTCTTTGATAGTATGATAGACAGGGTCCTATGTCAGAATGGGTCATGGGGGTTACCTGACACAGGAGTCTGACTTTTGTACGATGAAATCTCTGTGTTGCCGTCATATTAATGTTTAACATTTCCCTCCAATTTATTGTATAGATATTGATTATCATTAAGACAAGAGACATGGTGTATATGGCAGTTTTAGTTTAAAGGATTTTAAGCGATCAGATATGCCGTGAAACAAATTCTACATAGTTCACACATCTGATACTGAAAACGATTCTGCCCCATAGGACTTCGAGTCTGTATGTTTCATCACTGTAAAAGCAAGAATTTATCCTGTTAATGAACCCTGACTGTCTCCATTCTGTAGTTTTCATAAATTATTGCCCTGGTGTAAAACTACCAATCTTTTCTCCGTAAAGGGCAGTCGTCTTGAGTCCCAGCTTGGATGAACATTAGAAATTGGCGGTGAATCTCCTTTGTGTTGGATGTTATTGTTTGCAACGTTTGTACCCCGTAACACTCTGACAACACGAAATCACCTTATTGGTACCATAATTTAACATTAAATTTAG
>JAECUM010010103.1:0-76068 GCA_016617855.1 Megalonaias nervosa
TTGCTCGTTCGTTGGTGTGGATAGTATATGGGTGTGTGTTTTATGCTTACTCGTTCGTTGGTGTGATAGTATATTGTGTGTGTGTTTTATGCTTGCTCGTTCGTTGGTGTGATAGTATAATGTGTGTTTTATGCCTACTCGTTCGTTGGTGTGATAGTATAATGTGTGTTTTATGCTTGCTCGTTCGTTGGTGTGGATAGTATATTTGTGTGTTTATGCTTACTCGTTCGTTGGTGTGATAGTATAATGTGTGTTTTATGCTTGCTCGTTCGTTGGTGAGGATAGTATATTGTGTGTGTGTGTTTTATGCTTGCTCGTTCGTTGGTGTGATAGTATAATGTGTGTTTTATGCTTACTCGTTCGTTGGTGTGATAGTATCATGTGTGTTTTATGCTTGCTCGTTCGTTGGTGAGGATAGTATATGGGTGTGTGTGTGTTTTTCTTCTCATCCGTTGATGAGGATAGCATATAATATGTGAAGTGAGTGTAAGGGATGTTTTCCTTCACGTCCGTGCTTGAAGTATATAAAAGTATAGCGTTCGTCATTCGCGCCTTTCAACACAGAATACAAGATGGATCTTTTTAACAAGTTGACAGACAGTTGATGGTGGATGATAGATGGAGTCCATGTGGTGGAAAGACTTCAAATGGAGTGGAGGTTTGAAGTCAGCCTAGACTTTATGACAAGTATGAAAGTAGCAAGTTATGAACTACAAGGCATAATAGTGGAGGAAGCAGATAAGTTGAGAGGCTTCAACTATCCAAAATATGTCAGAGTAGGCACATTGAAGCAGACCCTTGATGTTGTCACCAAAATAAGGTGTTTTTTGGAAGACACATTCATTTTAACAGAATGGTCTTTTGTAGAAAAAGGCTTAGAAAATGTAAAGAAAGCGGAAGACCTGATGAAAAAGGTATTGGAAGAAGAAGTAAAGAAGATAAAGGAGACCTGGGCAAAAGAGAGGAAGGAAAAGGGAAACAAAAAGAAGAAAGAAGAGTTTGACAGACTTAACAACAATTGGATAAAAGTGCAGGAGAAATTTAGAGCTATGGGTCATCCTGACTGGATGCCAGAGAAAGAAAATAAGAAAGGAATTATTCAAAAAGTCAGGAACTGGTGGAAGAACTGGAGAAGATAAAAGAAGAAGAACCCAAAGGCCCTTTTCAGGGCCACTTCCAATGCCTCGAAAAGATCTTAATTTTCATTTTGTCTCCAACCCAAACGAATATATATATATATATATATATATATATATATATATATATATATACATATACATATATATATATATATATATATATATATATATATAAACCCTTACTCTTTTTATACACGAATACTCTTGATTCGTGTTTGTCTATAGCCCTCTCTCAGGTAGCCTGACGTCACAGTACTCCTCTTTTTGCTACATTGTTACCAGTGTGACGTCATGCCACCTGTTCCATTCCTCTTGTCGCTATATAGTCCCAGGGTATACTAGTCACTCTACCAAATTTCCATTGTCGCTATACAGTCCCAGGGTGTGCTAGTCACTCTACACAATTTCCATTGTCGCTATACGGTCCCAGGCTGTGCTTTCTTTTCTTGTCGCTATACGGTCCCGGGGGGGGGGGGGTCTGTAATGCTAATTCCCATTGTCGCTACGGTATCCCCATATACTACTCCCGTGCATGAAAATACATGTCGACAACGGCTCCTGAACAGCTCCAGATGTTCCAGTGAGAAGTAATAAATCAGGTACAGTGCCATAAAATCATGATGGGAAATCTGTAAACCAGTGTCGATGTTTTGATGCCTGTCGATATACGACCACAGATTGTGATATGCACGTCCAGTATGATTGGTTGTATAGTTAAGCTGAATTTCTTCAGATGGTTCTTAATGACAGTTTAACAGCAATGAAACCTTAGTCACTTCTAAGTCGTGAAATATCATTTTGCTTTGAGTTTGGTCGTTGTCTCGATTTGCAAGTTGAAACGCCACAAACAAAAGTTTTAGTGCGGTTAGACCATGTTGGGTACCTATTTGCCATTTAAATTGTCTATGAATAACAGTTGGCGGATGCGCGTTTGAGATATCTGTGAGAAACGACAATGTTGAAGTGGTTCCAGATTACATAATCGATAATAAACGTGATTCTGTAGAAAGTGGAGGGGATAACACAGATATCCAGATGTTAATTTTTCTAATACAACTCTACCATCAGTAGCAGCTGCACCACGTCAAATTGCATCGTTGGAGTTATTTTTGCGGGTTAATGTACTTGTAGGTTTGGCTCCAAATTAAAATTGCGAACATCTCTGCAAAACCCAAATATGTGACTGAGAGGATTTGCCCACGAAAACCGAAATGAGGCTCCACGAAGTTGTCCTTGGCACTGAGCAAAGACAAAGTTGAAAATGCCGTTAGTGCCAAGGATTACAGCTTGAATATCTGTAACATCAGCAGCGTTAGTGTGTAGTTTAGTTCGCCCTATTAAATACTGTTGAGAATCTGCATTATCAGATGTATCCTTGCTAAACACCATTGTTGGGCCAGCTGTTCTTGTATAATTATCGCTGTATCTGGCAAGTCCAATAATTGTCGTGGCAACGTCTACGTTGCCCAAAATTGATTTGATTTCCTTTCCATCGATGGAATAACGTGCATTGTTATACAACGCTACGATGCCATTGTTAACAAATCCAACTGTGGTATTGGGAGGATAATCGGTACCGTCATTTTACAAGCTTTCCCTCAGCTTCCAAGAATGCCTTTCATGGAAAGAAAGACCTAGACGTATCTTGTACTTGCAATTCTATTTTTGATTGATTGGAATCCCTGGCCGGATATGAAGAATACTGAAAATCTCTCGCTTCGATCCACTAACACAGGCACACCCACGTCAAATGATGGATCATATATATCTTTGAACTGAGCATGTTGAAACTATATATTATTGATTTTCTTTAATGCCAATGTGTAACAGTTTGATGTTTAAATCCACTTCCCATTGCCAGATTTGTAATTACTGAATCAGACAATCATTGCTGATTGGCTTCATTAATGACTTTAGTAACCGTAGGTGTCATTGATTTTGTTTATGGTAGTATAACTGAAACCGCCTTTGATGGTACTCATGTCACTAATCGTCGTAATCTATCTCGAAGTGATAGAGACACCTATGATCACAGTTGTTTCAATCGATCCACAGCAACACTTTTAATCCTATCCACAGCTGGCATTGCAACTTGCTTAGCGATTGGTGAAGCGCGCGACGATAAGCCTTATCGTGAGCATTTTTGGAGGGCCTGCAAATAATCCACGAACAACGTCACTGAGTCCAGTGCCATAAAATGTCACGTAAACAGGGTTTCTTGTTAACAACGGAACGGGTATCACACGTCCACACACGATTGTCTTTATAATATTAAATGTCAGGCTGATGGCCTTAGGTCACAATTAATAGTTCCGGTTCAGTACCCACGAATTTAGTCCCAGTCTATTTTTAGATCATTTTTTCCTGTCTCCGTTTGGTGGTGATACAAGAGTTAGATGTAGGCATTCTTGGTAAGGATTTAAAGGCAATTGTTTATTCTTTAGAATATGAGCTTATGGTGTGGTTGTCTGTGTGTATTTCGGCGACAGTGCACAGTGAGTAATAAGGCCTTGGTGATGATCCGGAAGTGAAATCTGTGTCCCATTGCATGGTGTTTTGTTTACAATTCAGCCTCTCAAAAATAAGCAGGTCAACCCTTGACAAGAACTTCACCGTGAAGTCATCTTTGAAGGTATTTTAGATTGACATATGATTTGTATTGATTGTCACACAGTGGAAAGTTCAGTACTGAGAAACAAATGTAGAGAATATATAGTAAAATTAATTGTGTTCTATGGCCTGATATCTAATGTACAGTTGTATCGTTAATGTTTCACAGCGCAGATCAACGAAACGTGCCCGTCTTGAACCAAAAGGAAAAAAGAAATTATGTGTCAGCCGATTATTATGACATGGAATATACTCAAGTGTTGCGGGCGTGATCGATATCCAATCACTTTGTTCCACGGTTGGTGATAAGCCAAAGAGTATATAACCCTGAACAACCTAATCCTGAACAACTACGCCTGTCGTTGTTTTCAGACCTTCTTTCATAACTGCCACTGACAGTATCTCAAGTTAAATTAACCCTCGTTGTCGAGGTAATCCTCACAGTGTCAGGCGTGATATGATACCAGTCCCTTTAGGCCCTGTACTCAAAATTAGTTTACTTTTGGGAATATCTTTGAACCAACCATGAATATTCTTAACGACGACTGTCCAATGAAAACTAAATATTGTGGAGATTCAATGGCGATAACGGAGCTAAGTGTGGGCTCTTGTTCACGCATGGAAATTTTAGAGTCCTTGCCAGTCAACACCGAAATTATTCGTCGTACCTCATCACTGATTGAGATAATGTCGTACGCGTCTGTAGGAAGTTCTACAGTACCCCAAGTTGTTCCACGATCTGATGAAAATACATATGTGTTGATTGCGGGCAGACCACCAAACGATTATGATCGGATATTAGGCCAACTAATACACTCGCAAGCAACGACGCAAATGCGATCTCAAGTGGGTATGATTCACCAGCGGTCACAGGTGCAGAAAAAGGTTCAGCAATTAAACGAAGGGATATTTTCCAGTGGGTAAAACAGAAGAATGTATCTATTGTATGCATGCAAGAAACTCATGGTACATTGACCGATGAAAAATATTGGGCTGCTGAGAATACAAATGTATATTTAGCCACTGTACTTGTAGTAATAGAACTGGAGTTTCAATATTCTTTAGAAATCATGTTGAATTTGTGATCCATAGAGAAAGATGTGACAGTTAAGGGAGATTTGTTTGTTAGATATTATAATTAATGGAAATAAAATAACCCTCGTAAATTTGTATGGGTACAATGATGATAACCCTAGCTTTTTTTTTTTAGAAATCTAAGGGAAGAAATGTTAGTGTTTGAACTCATCAATTATAATGTGTGGAGATTGGAATACTGTTCAAGACCTAGATTTGGATACTTATAATATTTTACATGACAAACATCAACAGTCTCCAGCAGCAATCCAAGACCTGAAAAACGTACTGGAATTAATTGACCCCTGGAGAAATTCCAATCAAGACATAAAGGTGTATACCTGGAGGCAAAAATCTCCCTTGAAACAAAGTAGATTAGATTACTTTATTGTATCTGAGGATATTCATATGAATACAGCTGATGCACTTATCTTACTAGGGTATAGGACTGATCATTCAATTATTGTTTTGAATTTGGCTTTTCAAAGTGTCCAAGGGGAAAAGGATGTTGGAAATTTAATGCTCAGTTACTGAGGGATAATAATTATATTGACTTGGTCAAAAAGTAGGAGGGAATAAAGACGAATTTCTTCACATTTCTCTTTCCTGTAATGATCAAATCTTTGAAATTTTGAAAATGAAAATAAGCTCCGAAACTATAGATTATTCTATTAGGAAAACAAAAGAGAAACGGGATAAATTAAAGAAAATTGAACAGGAAATATTAGAAATTCACAGGGAATTGTCGGATTACATGGATGGGGAAGCTCTGGAAAATTTAGAAGAAAAAAAAAGAAAGCAGAACTAGAGGAATATAGGGCAAAATACATAGATGGTGTTATATTAAGATCCAAAGCTCGATGGTATGAGTTGGAAGAAAAAAAGCATGAAATACTTTTTAAATCTTGAAAAAAGAAATTATGTCAATTAAACAATAAAGGAAATAATTTTAGATGATTGGGACAAATATATCAGACCAAATATGAATCTTAGAAGCCCTAAAACAGTTCTACTTGGAATTATACAAAAGCAAAACTGCTCAGCTTGATGCTAATGATATTCAAGAAGGTCAAAATAAATTCTTTAATCACAATATTAAACTTAGACAAGAGGAAAGAGAATCATGCGAGGGTCTACCTACAATGAATGAATACAGGATGTCTCTAAAACGGATGGAAAATGGGGAAAAGTCCTGGCTCAGATGGATTTACGGCAAAGTTCTATAAATTTTTGTGGAGGACTATTGGGGTATTTCTATGCAGATCAATAAATTGTAGATCTACTATAGAAACTTTCAAATTTTCAGACTCAAGGAGTCATCATATGTCAACCAAAAGAAGACAAAGACATAAAATATAAAAAAATTGGAGACCTATATCACTCCTAAATATTGACTATAAGATAGCTTCGGGAGCTATTGCAAAAAAGTTCTCCCATCAATAATCAGTGATACTCAAAATGGATTTATGAAAGGTAGATTCATTGGAGAAAACACCTGGCTATTATATGATATTATGGATCAATTAGAGAATGAAAATAGATACGTTGGAAAAGTTGACAGAATTAAACGTGATATACTAGTAGTCCTAGAGAATGAAGGGGGATTAAATGATACATATTTATTCATTCATTAGTTATATTATTATAAGATGGGTTAAAAATTACTGGAAAACGAGGATGGAGCATGGCAGAACCTAGTCAATACAACCATATTCAGAAATATGAAGGAAATTTGGAATTTAGGGAGGAGAAAATTAGAAGAAATTTGTAAGCTCATTAAAAACAGTTTTTGGAGAGATGTAATTTTGGCAGTATCGAATTGGAAAGAGGATCCGCAAAATCCAAATGAGCATTTATCCCTGTGTTTTTTTAACTTTTGTTCCACCTAGAAAGTTCCATCAATACAAATCCTGGAAAGATGCCGGCATTGAAATTCTTAATGATTTAGTTGATGATTGTGGTAATTTAATACCTTTTGAAATGATAAAACAAAAAACTGGATACGATAATTTTTTGGAATACTTTTCATTAATATCCAGAATTCCAAAATCTTGGAAAGATGCAATCAAAAACTATTTGGCTCACAACATGTTTGATAAGTAGGAGGGTAAAATAATGAACTTGCAAAAAACAAAACTCATTGAAGTTTGCTCACAAAGATGTTTTAAAAAAGTTAAAGAGGCAACACACTGCTAAGCAAGAAACATGGATGTAATTATTAAATAAAAATATAAGTAGTGAGGAGTGGTTTGAGATTTATAGCCGGGCAAAACTTTGTACTAAGGATACAAAGTTGATCTCTTTTAATTTTAAATAAATTCATCAAATAATTGTCACTAATACCTTTTTGAAAAGAATTAAGATATTAGATGACGACAAATGCACTTTCTGTAAGAGTGAGAACGAAAGTATTGAAAATCTATTCTATGATTGCAACATTACCTTCAAAGTTTTGATACTCCTTTACTAAACGTTTTGCACCTTGTTGTCCAAATATTGTACATTTGGCCAAAAAAGAAATATTTTTAGGAAGTGAACAGTTGGACATTGTGTGTAATCTCTTGCTTATTTTGACTAAATATTATATTTACACTTGCAGATTCAACATGCAGAATCCTTCCATTTATGTTTTTAAGCAAATAGTTGAAGCACATGTGAACAATGAAAAATGAACTGCTAAGTTAAACAAAAGGGAGGACCGATTTCTTCAAAAATGGACCTCAACCATGAATTTTTAACTTGTGCAGTGTGGTAAACAGGAACTAATACTGTAATATTGTGAAGTCTGTCACCTATACACTGTATACTTGTGTCAGCCTATCAAATTTGTGTCACAAGAGATTGCGTGCAGTATACATGTGTGTGTGTGTGTGTGTGTGTGTGGTTTCCTTTTTAGTATATTATTTATTGTCCCTAGATTAACTGATAACCAGAAATGTTTTGGTTGTAAGGTGACTTTGGGATGGTGTTCCCCAACTCAGCAGTCACCCTATAACGGGGATTTAAGAAAAAGGGAAAGACGGGCATTTAGGAGCCATTACAATTCTAAATTATGATGTGAAATGCTGGAAACCCAATCATTTAAGGTCTTTTGAAGATAAAAGGTGGATAACCCATATAAGGCGCATGCAAGATTACTAGACTCGGTTCATATCAGACTGAATCAGAATACACTGAATGTCTCTTGAGCTATGATGGTTACAAGCAACACCCCATGTGAAGATATGAAGTCAGCTGTCAATGGACACACTCTATTCAAAATAGAGTTAAGTCTTGAGACAATGTACACACACGCTGGTTACAAGGATCAGCTGTGATTGAAAAGGGTGATAACTCTGTCAAATTTGAATCTGAAATGGTGAAACATTAAAATGGCACATATATATGTAACAGACAATTCACCTACCAAATAGCATCTTTGAGGCAAACTGTATAAAAGGTACATCTAGGTACGTGAGACAAAGAACACATTTTATTTCTTCCATGTACGTGGAATGGTTTCTGAGCTATACTGGTTTACAAGGAACTACTGTAATGAAGATGTAATATTGATGGACAAGGGGAGCAACTCTGGACCTGAAAAGACAACATTTACTGTTGGGCTCCTGCATCTGGATGCATTGTGCTAATAATGGCATTATTTCTTGTTAGACCACCTGGCATACTGTTATTATACCAAGATTCCTATTTGATATAACTGCATAAAACAGGCAGAATATGACTTGTGAAAACAGCCAAAAACCTTGCTACAGCAAAGCCAGTGTAAGTATGCCTTAATATAGAGCCTCGCACAGTGCCTATAGGGTGCCATCTATTTCTTGGCAAACATTAGTTTTGAAAAAAGAAAGAACAAAGAAAAAGGATATAAAACAAATTAGCTTCCAAATAAAGCAAGATCTTGACAAGAGCTTGAAAATATGGTTTTAATCAAACTTTCAGATTCCAGCCAGGGTCATCACAAGTTTGCACATGATGAAACAGTACCCTGGGCGAGCGTTGCCTTTGGTGCCCCCTTGGAAAAAATACCGCAAACTCTGTGAAACTGAGCCCCAGCTGGTCGCCCATATCGCCCGCTCCATATGACTGCCCTTGATCCAGCAATGCGCATTTAATCAAGTGAAAAAGCCGAGTGTTTTCAATTTGTCAAAATTCTGCTTTATAATTCTTTCCACTGGTGGCTAGTGCAAGCTTATTCTTTAAACAAATGCAATAACCTGATGAAAACAAAATCATACAGTGTTAAAAAGCTCCTCAGTTCTCATATGACCCATTCTGACACTAGACCCAGTCAATCATACTTTAAAAGAGACATGGTTAGTAATTCCATTCCACACCTGATCTTTTGATCTCTGGCTATTCCCATCCATGAAGGCACTCAGCCATAATCCAAATATATTGTTCTATTCATCAAACCATTGTTTACTTTTCTGCATCAGACCAAACTCAAGTTACAAGTGAAAATGTAAGAACTGCACAAAGTTTTGCCCGATTTGAGAAAGTTAAGTTTATCTATGGATTGTTGGTACTTACATAAAGGTATGACTATGAAATCTTCCTTCACTGACTTGAGAACAGAGGTGGGTGCAAAGTTAAGTTCCTACCTACTATTCACTCGAATCATCTCCCCGAATTCTATTTCACAGAAGAAATACTTGTCTGAAATAGTCCATTCATTTGTAATTCCATGAACACTTAGTCTATTGGTCACAATCTTTCGAACATGGAGCTACTGTACATTGCAACATACACACACACAATCAGTGGGTGAAAGCTGACTGGTTCAAAAGTAGCTACTTACATATTGAGCAATTAAATAAACAAAATTTGAGTCCTTTATTTCTTAAAAAAGTGAAATGACATTATTTCAATTATTTTTATTTTATATAGAAACTTTTGAGCCAATATTTCATAACTGACCAGAATGATGTTACTGGGTGGCAACATGATGTAGCAGCAGTGAGAAGCACTGATAAATATAGCTCAAAATATGTAACAAAATGGGGCAATTTAAAAGTGCTAAATACAAATATTTCAGTTTTAGTTTTATTATTTGAGTAACTATTATCCCTGTCAAAAATAAGTTTATGAAATTCTGCCACCCAGACTTTCATCGTTATGATTGGTCACATGACCATTTTATGAATGCATAGCTGCCACCCACTGTGGTAACCCAGGGATGTCATCAAGGTCAGTCCTGAAATCACTCCAATATTATTTTTGGTCAATTAATAAGAGTAGGGCGTAATCTACGATGGAGAAAGAAAAATGAAAAATTAGTATGATGCTACTGTTCCTTTGGCCTTTTCAAGAACTCTCTTCTTCGGAGATGTGGGTGGGGCTACACTATGAGAAAGAGGAACTTAAGACTCCAATGCTAGCACAAATAAATGCAGTCAATCAAACTACTCCCAAGATAGTGCTCTCACCACTCTCGAAATGCTTCAATCAGTATATCGTTTTCCTTCAGGTATGATCATAAGAAACCAATGATGTAATTAACCACCATTTTGTTCACATGGCGCAATATTGTGGCTGATGAAGACAAAGAATCGGAAAATCTAATGTGGTGCACTCTTTTGAAGGTGAATTGCCAAACCCATCAAATTGATTTGTATTCCTACAACCACTTCCGATGTTAAATCTCAAATGTAAGGAATTGACCGAGCCGTGTCCTGATAGGAAGGGCCTCTTCCACTATATGTTGAAATCACTGGGATTTGGCCATAACTGGAGGAATTGGTTGTGGTTAGCAGGTTATGGGGCTCTGTGTCATTCATAATGTGAAGGAAAGAGACTTCTGTACCACGTGTTATAATTTAAAACAATTTTTAAAGCAAATGTCTAATACATACCAATTACAAAATGATGGTATAATTGGTTTTTTTTGAGTATTTCAAAAATATTTTTCACAACGACGTAACAACACGTAACTCTTCTGAAAATAGTGAGACGAAAATGATAGGTCAACATGTATATCTTCAGTTGATAAACGTAATCTTCACATGAGAGTACTCACCAAGTTTCATGGCAATCCATCAAATACTGTAGGATATGTTAGAATGGAAGGCTGTACATGAGGACCCCCACTTCAATTGAGTATAAACATATTCACAAAAGATATCAATATAAATTATGTAATAGATGACCTCAGGATTTCAATAAAAAAATATATTGAGTATAACCTCAAGAATAATATCAAGAAACTATGAGATGGATACTAAGATTATGTGACTTGCGAAACTGTATCACAGTCTGTGTCAATCAATTTACTACTTTGCTGCAAACAGTCCACAGGAAATTGTTTTTATAGCAAACTTATCCAGTCACTGAAGCAAGAAATACGGGTAATGTTAACTTACTTTTGGTGGAAGATGATGTCCAAAGGCTCAGCATACCAAGCTGCATGACAATGGAGTTAAAAGTGCACCAACAATGACCTAAATGCAAAACCAAGTCAAGATGGACAGAAAAAAAGGCAATTGAAACATTATGTGCATTTCCACACACTTGGTTAGGCATAAAAATGCTGTTTATTAGGCAAAACTAAGACTATGGTCAACAAAAGATCTTTTATTGACTGACTGAGTGAGCTGCCTTAGTACACACAATAAAGTCAAATACAAAAGTCCTTCTTTATAATGAATAATAAAGGATCAATGCTTTGTAATAACGGTGTGTTGTATTGTTATCTTGTATACTGTGCAAAACAAGATTTCACATCAACCTATATTACTTATAAAGCTTTTATAGCATGGGCCACATCAACCTATATTATTTATAAAGCTTTTATAGCATGGGCCACATCAACCTATATTATTTATAAAGCTTTTATAGCATGGGCCACATCAACCTATATTATTTATAAAGCTTTTACAGCATGGGCCATATCAACCTATATTATTTATAAAGCTTTTACAGCATGGGCCATATCAACCTATATTATTTATAAAGCTTTTACAGCATGGGCCACATCAAACCATATTATTTATAAAGCTTTTACAGCATGGGCCACATCAACCCATATTATTTATAAAAATATTAACTTTCATGTATAGTACTAAATATTATCCACACTATAAAGTCCCTGCCTCTCCGCTTCCAGCACTGGTATGGTCATGAATTCTTTTAAACTGCTCCAATATTGTCGAACATTTCTACTCATTTTGCTTTGTTTTAGTTCTTGACTAATTAGAACAAATTTGATTTCCCAGCATTAAATACTTATTTTTGTGTTTTTAATCCTTATTCTTGGCACAGACTTCAAATTCATTCAATACAAAGCTCCTTCATTTGTTACGTGGGTCCATTAACAGAATTATAAGTAATAAGCAGTGTACATCCATACATACATACATATGTACATACATACATTCATTCACACATACATCCATCCATACATAGACACACATATACATACCTACACAAACATCCACACACACAAATACATACATACATATATACATACACATATACATATGTGCATACACAAACACACATTCATACATATATGTTTAGAAGCTCAACTTTAAATATACTACTACCAATATGATCTTTATTTAAAATAATAACAGTCCAAAGAAACAAGAAAAAAAACCAGCTACTAGATGTAGTAGCGTGTTTTGTTAATGGTCAAGAAAATGTAGTCTATAATTTTTTCCAATCTTTTTCTGTGTACACCATCAATACTTAATCATAATAAACATTTTCTTGTCCTTTAAAATACTTGATCTGAGAACTTTATATTCTTATTTAGAGTTTGCTCTAAGCAGAACTTAAGAATCAGCTGAATTTACTCTTTACTAAAAGTAATGGAAGGTGTGCATAAAACAATAAAAAAATATTCTTTATATACATGTATTGGTTACAATACTAAACAATGAATTTATGTACCATAATTATTGTGGGCCTTGGGCTGTGCCCTTCTTGAAAAAAACAAGACAAATATAATAGACTTCCCAGTTTTGTCCCTGAATTGGTAGTCAGGGCTGAGCTAGTTGCCTGTGAGGGCTAGATTATTTGCTTGTCAGAACTGGACTAGTTGCCTGTCAGGGCATTATAAACAAGATGAAATCTCTTCTGAGGGCAGCATCTATGCTAGTGAGGATATTTATATGCAATCCAATGGCATGTTCAATGTAATATTTACACTATAAGTGTATCAGACAGTTCTGCCAAGTTAATGTCTGAAAAACATGTAAAATGAAAAACACATGTAAAATGTCACCAAATGCAGTCTAATGAACTTTGGGAGATTTAAGACTGGGCAAAAACCAGGGAAGTTATGATGCACCCCTGAGAGGGCAAGGTACCACCTAGGAAGCACAGGTGCTGTACCCTCCTTAATTAGGCCAGAGACAAAACTGAGAAATATGTCCATACAATAAGGATGCCCCTTACAATCTGATTCAAGGTAAAAACTGATCTTAATGTACAGCCTCCCAGAAAATTATGGTTTCAATTGATGAAGTCCTTGAAAAGTAACTGAACAAAGCTCTTGAGGTGGAGATATACAAGATGTGACAGATATAAACAACACTTTCCCTCCATAGAATATGGCATGGGTATAATCAAAGTATTAAGGTGGGGATATACAAGACATGACAGACAATAAGCATCACTTTCCCTTGATAGAATATGGCATGGATATAATCAAAGTACATGCACTGTGGACAGGATATACCCGTACAAGATGTGCCAGGCAGACATAAGCAGCACACTCCCTCCATAAAGTATAGCATGGATATAATCAAAGTACACGCATTGTGGTGAGGATATACCAGTACAAGATGTGCAAGACAGACATAAGCAACATACTCCCTCCATAAAGTATAGCATGGATATAATCAAAGTACATGCATTGTGGTGAGGATATACCAGTACAAGATGTGCAAAACAGACATAAGCAACACACTCCCTCCACACAGTATAGCATGGATATAATCAAAGTACATGCATTGTGGTGAGGATATACGGGTACAAGATGTGCCAGGCAGACATAAGCAACACACTCCCTCCATAAAGTATAGCATGGATATAATCAAAGTACATGCACTATGGTGAGGATATACCAGTATAAGATGTGCCAGACAGACAATAAGCAACACTATACTCCCTCCATAGAATATGGCTTGGGTATAATCCAAATACTGAAGTGGGAATATACAAGATGTGACAGACAATAATCAATGTTTTCCTCATTTGTGCTTCAGGGACACCCAAAATTTTAATTTGACCTCCAGTCAAAATTTGCTTTTTACTCAGTCTGACTCCCAATTCTGACACCAAGGGGATTGTTGACTCTCAGTCTTTGAACCCTAGGGGATACACTGAAATAACAACACTGTCCCTCTATATAATATGGTACGGGTATAATCCAAGTATTGTGAAGGGGATATACAAGATGTGACTGACAGACATAACACTTTATATTCCGTCCACAGAATATGGCATGAGTACAATCCAAATACCAACAATACTTAAGGCATATAGAGTTAGTGTAGTATTGTGTATCAAACAGAATCAAAGGATGAACATAAACTGAGATGTATTGATTAACTGTGTTCCTTTTATAAATCATAAGCAATCAGCAATACTCCTGTTAAGTACTGATTAAAAAACTGAAATTTTCAGATAAAATATTTACAAAATTAAGTTTTATGACCATTTTCTATACAAATGATTATCAGCCATTCCAAAATAATTGTAACAATTATGAAATATTTGTGTCGCATGACTCCACAGAAAACAATTTATAAATTACATTTTCTCATAATGTAATAATATAGTTTGTTTTCATATTTGTTGATCACATGAGAAAACAAAAATAACTGGTATTTTTTTTCCAAAATTCTAAAACATTTTAACTGGTATTATTTTCCCAAAATTCTATACAATTTGAACAGAAATCTACTATTACTGACATGTCCCTTGCAAGATGTGCTAAATTTAGGATACCACAACAATTTCCTATGGGTCAAAGTTCAATGATTTTACACTTACTCTAATGCTGTAAGTATCTCATCTCAGGAAAATTAAAAATATGATATTCTATGATGAAGAATTTGTTTTTTTCTCATTGTTTTAAAAATGTCGCTATGTGGGTATGATGTCCATAATTTCTTTTTTTATTCAGAAAATTATAATCAGTTTCATAATTGTTCATGTAAAATATGTTCTGAAAATAGTAAATATATGTATTAATCATAATTTGTGACAAAATATAAAAACTTTGCCCCAAATGTTTCTAAATAGGTTCATTTTATTAATTTTCAAGTTGTCACACATAAGAACCTAACCTTCATAACAGACTGTCTCACAGGAAATACTCGGGTAGATATGTAAAAACCACAAGTAATGTAACCACTTAATTAACGCAACAGAAAAATATAAAATTCACCTACATCCAACATTTTGTTTATCAAACAATGTCAATTTATTAAAAATAACATCCGTAACATTAACCTATGTAACAAAAGTTTTGACTGCGGGTCGATTTATAACATGGGTGTATTTTTCACAACATTGCCAGAAATGAGAAAAATAAACAGATGATGTGGTAATTTCATCGACAATACCATGCTAAAACTTATTCTTTAGGTAAGTACATTCAATATTTCTACCTCCAACAAAAATTAAAAATATTCTAACCATTTACTGCCTTTAATAGCAAATATGTATGAAATTGTCTTACTAAAAGAATACGAGTAATCCTGAATAAATGAGCGGTGTAAGGTAAAAATGTACTACATAAACAAACCATGTGGCCATTATGTAGGTTAGAAACAAAACAAAAACTTTATTTATAAATTCAGATTGTACAAACATGTAGGAAAACTTTTCAGAAAATTTCTATATAAATGCTTTGTCTGACGTATATCCTTTGCAAAAAAGTCACCATGGAGGTTAAACAATTTACTAATTTTACTGTGTACCTTGCGTTCAATAGTAGCACCTTGAATGTATTGGTATGGATAAATGTTTTTTTTTTAAAATGCATTACATAAGTGTCTAAGACATAACATTGTACAGAAAGCATTAAACTAAATGATTTTGATCAGTTAAGATTATGGAGGTGAGGAATATTGTTACAGACCTTAGAAAAATTATGTTGATTGAATTTCAGTATGGCACTTACGAATGCTGAATGTCAAAAACCATTGGCACAAAAAACAGAAATAATATGCTGAAGGATTTCTGGCAAAAGAGGCAAAACAAAGAAGAGAGGCTTACATTCCTGTCTAGATGGTGAAACCAAATGAGCTTAACAAGAGATAAGAAGAGATTAGAAAATGAGTGAAACGCCATTCTTTTAAACATAGAACAGACTGTTTGATATTTCAAATGATGAAAATCCAAACAGGAATAAAGTTGAAAAACTGGTTGTGAAATTTCCTGGTGTCATTAATATATAATCAGCAAAGGGACTCCAGTAAACACATCGTCAGTCATTGCGAAAAGCCTATAGGTCAAACGACGAACTAAGACAAAAAAATATAAACTACAAAGTGTGAACAAAGACTTCAGAAAATACTAGAAATGATGAGAAAATTACAGAAGCCAATGGATCTTGAATTGTCTGAATCTGAAAAAAAGCAGTGTCATTCTGATGACTCCACAATCACAAACAAAACTTAAAATGAGGAATTTTAGTCTACATGGAAAACTCTAAAGTCCGTGGGAATATTATACATGTAAGAAAGAAATTCCTTCTAGCAAACACACCATTTTGAGTGAAATGAGAAGAAAAAAATGAAAGAAAAGAAAAAGAACAATCTCATGAAAAGTATATGGAGCGGCTTGGTAAAGAAATACAGTTGTAAATCGAAACTTGGAACATCCTTAGGTATAAGCAGACAGAAAGCTGCCAAGTTGACAGATGAGAGAATATCAACAATCAGCACAAAAAAAACCGGCATCAAAATGTCATGGAATTTCTAGAGTAGGAGGACAATAGTACAGTTTTGCCAGGTAAAAAGGACACAAAAACAGCTGCACAAGAGAAAAAACAAAGACACATTCTTTCCGACTACATGAAAAATCTGTGACAAATTCAAACTTGAAAACCCAATGCTAAAGATTTCCAAAATCTGTTAGAAAATGTTCTTAATTCATGGATGAATGTATAACATCTGTAACAAAAATGTGGTCCATTTGCCAGTCCTTAATGAAAAGTCATTTGTCAATCTTTGTATCAAAGCACTTTTTTAATAAAAGAATGACGTCAAGAGCTAGAAAATATATGTAGTTTGTATAGGTAAAGCTCCCAAAGACCTTTGTTTATGGAGGTAACTTTTTGTCTGAAAATTTTCTTCTTAGAAACACATGTTATGACGATGAATGGAATGACTTGAATTTTTCATTCATAAGGCATTCATTTTAAAAAATATAAAGATTGCAGAATGTTTCTCTTTACTAGCAATCTATTTCTGTCATGCTAACCTCCGTTACAAATGTTATGTGTACATAGAATAAAAATATAACAGTTTCATAATTCCCTGTCTCTAGTGTGTAAGATTCTATTTTTGACTCCTAGAAACATTGAACTTTGACATTAAAATGCTTCGAAAGGTATTTACTAAGTTCATATTTTTAAAAATTTTCAAATTGTTAAGATTATTTTGAAATGGCTGTTATATATTGTTTTAAGTACAACTCAGAAGGAGTCAAACTTTCTTTGAGCAATCAATCTGAGTACAATCTTTTACTGATTACGGTATCACAGTTTTCATGCTTGTGAGATTGCAGGGAAGTACCATCCTTCATCTTAGTGAAAATACTGAATCTGTTTTATTTTTCCCTGAATATGCACCATTCCCAATAGTCTGGTTCCCTGCTGCTATGTTCTTTGCTACATATTCTGCTACATATATAACTAAATGAGAGACATAGGTTTTTACTAGTTACTGACCCATGATACTGGTTTGCCAAGTTAGGTCAGGCACCAGCAAAAGCATAATCTTACGATCACGTTATGAATGATATGTCTTTACATACCCTTACTGGCATTTCAATCTCAAATAACCAAGAGCACTAATCACAGAAAGTGCATTAATATTAGAAATGCAAACTATTTTGAGGAAAAGAAGAATAGTCTGCATGCCAGTTACTTTGGAAAAAAATGCCCCCCCACCCGCACCTACATGCATACCAAAAATGGCTGCACAAGAAAAACACACTGACAGGTAAAGAAGATGGCCAGAGCCTGCATGCTGAACCCACAATTAAAGCACTTTTGTAAAACTTGACCTTGTCCCTAACATCAAAATGCTGAGACAGCATATCACAGAATTGTCTCAGCCTCATAATGATTCATCCCAAGAAAGATAAAAATCTGTCATGGCCATTCAGAAAATGTAATAAAGTGAAAATACTTAAAAACTTCAATTCAAATTTTCTATGAATTGTCTTGGCTTCATAATGATTCAAGCCATTTCAAATTTTCTGTGAATTGTCTTGGCTTCATAATGATTCAAGCCAATTCAAATTTTCTATGAATTGTCTTGGCTTCATAATGATTCAAGCCAATTCAAATTTTCTATGAATTGTCTTGGCTTCATAATGATTCAAGCCAAGTATGATGAAGATCTGGAGCTGTTGACAACAATCTTCCTGCCATTGATAGAAACATGACTATGGCACTTAGCACTAACAAAGCCTTCACAAAAATGGCAGTGTATCAAAGCTTTAAACACAAACTATTCATAATTACTGTTCATTTTGTAACTTCTTTTGTATAGGTCAAACATCTTTTGAGTTATTGGCCTAAACAGTTCTTAAGAAACATTTTCCATCCAGAGTACAAGAAATCATGAAACTAATTAAAAAAAATATAAAAACCACTTCAATGGACTGAAAATCTGATTTGCATTTGCATGTAACAATGCATCCCAAATTTCATTGGCCTTAGTCAAGTGGTTTCTTGGCTATCAAGCAGAGAACATCCAAGTCAAGATGTACATAAATAAATAAATCTATCTGCTCTAAAAGCCTTAAAAAGTTACCTGTTCATCTAAATATGCACATACTATATTTCACTGTCTACCTCAATCTGATTATGCATAACTTCGTTAAAATGAATTCAAGACTGATGTATAGACTGCTCCAGTGGCCTAGTGGTTAGAGCATCCGCCTCGGATGCAGGAGGTTGCGGGCTCGAACCCCAGCCTAATCATAACAAAGACTTTAAAAAATGGTACTAACAGCTGCCTCGCTTGGTGCTCGGCATTAAGAGGTCAGTGTTAGGACTGGTCAGCCTGGTGTCAGGATAATGTGACTGGGTGGGACATCGTGCCACATGTCTGCGGCATGATGCCCCAGTGCTAGACATCACTATAAACTGACACACTGCAGACATAATAGCAATATGACTGAAAAATTGTTAAAGCTATGTTAAAAATCTAAATCACACACACACACACACAGACTGATGCAGGGATATACAGATGGACAGAAGTAAAACAATATTCCCCTTTCTGCTATAGCAGTTGTGAACACAAATTTTGCAGTTTGCCATCACTAGCCTCTAGGCCCGCTTCTCATTGTGTGTGAGGGTATGAGTTTTCATGTTGGAGGGATGACTGAAGGACTTGCCACAAATCATACATTTATAGGGTTTCTCTCCAGTATGGTACAACCAGTGATATTTGCGGTTCTTAGTCAGCACCAATTTTTCACAAACTAGACACCTTGACATGTTTCCAGCCTTTTCAAACATATTCTGCAATGATATATTAGGCGTAAATGCTTTTTTCTTTTTAAATACTTGGAAACTATCCAATCCCTGTCCATATCCTGATACATGTGTTAAGTGAACATTCTGCATCGTCCAGGCTGCCATCATGTTATCTATCCTTGGAACTATTGATCTACTTTGTTGAGTTTCCTTTCTTGTGTCTCTGGTCTGAATTGACAAGTTGTCCTTTACTTCATTATCTCCAGACAAGTCAATCACCTGAACTTGTCCCTCTGTCCGGTGGTTGTTCAATGTGCCATCAATCTGATTTAAACTTTCTGTGTCACTTGTTCTTGACACATGATACGCTGACTTCTGAGTCAGCTTATTTGCATTTCTAACAGCCATCTCAGACATAGGCACTGGATTGCTCGATACTGAGGATGCTCCTGCTGATGCAGACACAACAAGATGCTTCCTGGTTGGTTTCCCAAGATGAAGATTTGTCTCTGCTGTACGAGACAATCTGACCATAGAAGAATGGTCTTGTGTAGTTTCCAAACTTTCAGATAGAACATCACAACCAGGACTGTCACTATGACCTTCACTATGACTTTCATACCTGGATGAACCTAGAATTCTTATTTCAGGCTCTATAGTCTGAACTTTATCTGGACATTGTAATACATTGCTAAACATGTCTGAAGTTAGATTTTCATCTATTGGAATCTGTGAATTCTGAATATTAGAACTCATTTCATCATCATCATTTATAATAATGGAACTATTTGAAGTTGTATTATGATTTTCAATAAAAGAAACCACTTCTTGAGTCCTTCTCTGATTTATAATCATTACTGAATCTGATGATGCTGTCTTTCTTACATTTTTGGGTTTATCTGACTCCTGCACCAGCTTCAGTTGACCTGGCGAGAGCTGAACAGTTTCATCAGGATGGGAAAATCCATGCTGTTTCCCCTTTTCATCAGAATGGGAAGATCCATGCTGTCTCCCTCTAATATTTGAAGTGGAAAATCCATGCTGCCTTCCTCTTTCAAAAGAATTAGAAATTCCTGAGCTAACGTCAGCTGCAGTTTTACACACTTGTTCATTTTCATCCAAGGAGTCCACGTTTAGAGGCTTAAAGTGCATAAATTCTGGAGATGTGCTGTCCCGATTCCTTGAACTTAAACCTAGCAAAGATTCATTCCCACTGCATGCTATTCTCTTTAGAACATCCTGTTCTGATCTTTGAGCAGTCAAAAGTTGTGAAGGACACTCGGTGAGGCTTGCATAAGGCGAAATTACCAAAGCTGACTCTTGAGCTGACTGATCCCACATACTGCCTGAACTAGATGGAATGGCAAACAGATTCTGATAGTCTAACCATAATGACCTTGACTGATCATCATTTCTCAGTTTTTTGCTAGGTGATGGTGCACTGATTTTACTGTTCTCATTGATGGGAAGGTTTTCTGTCCTACAGCATGCATCGTTTCTTAGATCTTTGTGGCAATGATTGGAATCACCTGAAAAAAAATAACAAAGAATTTTACCTCTTACTAAATGCACTGCATTAACAAACATGAAAGACTTACTTTACTAATCTAACATATATACATGTACAGCATTCTCTCACTAAATGGCTCCTCATTCAAACATGGTTCCTGTTATATAGAAAGTATGGTCACGGATCTCATTTCATTAGGTGACATGTATCAGTTACATGTCTCACATAGTGACATGTATCAGTTATATGTCTCAAATAGTGACATGTATCAACTACATGTCTCAAGTGCTTCATTAGTCTCATAATAATGTGTGTGTGATTTGGATTTTTGACGTAGCTTTAACAATTTTTCAGTCATATCCCAATGATGTCTGCAGTGTGGCAGTTTATAGTTTATAGTTCATCAGAAAGCAATTCAGAAAAATGGAATAAGTGATAATAAAAATGCATATTTTCAAAGGACTTGCTACATGGCAGTGGGCTGCACAATGTGAAGGACTAGGAGGACTAGGCCACATGTGGGTTGGACACACCTGCTCTAATACAGCCATTGAATCAGATGTTGCAAGTAATAGAACAATTTTCTTTAAGATTTGACAAACAAAATCAATCTCAAGAGGCCTGGCTTGTCCATTGAATAAGCACTTTCATAATGTTAAAAATCTGGGTTCCATTTCCATATTTAAAATTAGCAATGAAAAGTATCAACTATGCCATCCAAAATTATTTTGCTGTCCATGCTAACGTCTGCAAGAAAAACGTGCACTATGGAATGCTTAAACTTTTATTCAAAGCCTTTGGTGAATATATAGCATATTATGAGAGGCTAGAAGCTGTGTTGGTACTAGCAAAAACCAAACTAAACAAAGGGCTTGTGCTGCTACTTGCATGTTTTTGGCTGCTGATATCAACTAGGGTAATTTCAAGACTCTACAAAATGGAGTAAGAAACTAAATTTCTTTAAAAAATAAGAAGGAACAAGTATAAATGCATAATTTAACAATGACCTAAGCAAGCTTTCATTAATTTGAAAATAAAATTTCTGAGATCGAAGATGAAATTATAAAACAAATTAAAATTATTAACTGATAATCATTAAAAGCTAAACAAGAATCAAATCCAGAATGGAAAATCCCATGCTGTAGCTCTTTTCTAGTACAATAGATAACATAACATGTCATTATCTTTTCACGGCAAACTTTGCCAACATAGTAGAAAGCCAAATTCTTGTCCCTGTACATGTGTCAAATTGTAAGGGTTGGCAGGTCTGTATGGCTGAGTAGGTATATCATCCAGTTTTTCTGAAAAAACATACTTGACCAAAGTCAAATGATAATGATAAACCTTGACAACAGGACAACCCAGTTAATTTCAGCTCATAAATGAATGTCAATCTTAGTTATAAATATATAGAGAAATTCCAATTACCAATCAGTTATAAATATACAAAGATATTCTAGTGCCAGCTGGCTCCATCTTTACATGTGCTTTCTGCAAGGTATTACATTCATACCAACCTTCCAGACAGTGTTGGGAATTTTGGAGACTAAATTAAATAAAAGAAAAGTACACAAAATTTCTGTGTTTAATAAAGTCCACTTAAAAGTGTGTTTACTGACTCTCAATAGTTCATTGAAAAGCCTGATCTTTCTCCATTTGCCTTGATGCAGAGTGATGTTACTATATTGACAAATGTCATATACTCCAGAATGACTACTTTTGATGTAGCGTTTGCAGTATGTGCAAAGTATGAAATGGTACCCCCTGCTGCTGTACTCCACAAAGTCCATGCAATTGACCAGGGGTTCTGAAATTTAGTTTTGCTTGGCTTTGCTTGCTTCACAGATGGTTCATCCTTTCTTGAATCACATGTATGTTTCAGCATTTTGCATTTAAAAAATAATTACACTTTCATAGTACTCCTGGCTTTACTATTCCAACTTCTGAAAATAATCAACCTTTTTATTTTATGTATGGAGTAATATCAAGCTTCAATGCAGTGTTGCTGTTGATCATGAAACAGCCAATAATCTGTAATAAAGATGATTTAACATTCTATTTCAAGGTGACAAAGTGTAATAACTTTGGTTCCTAAAACATTCACACAAACTGTGTTGCTCAGTTTCATATACTTTTATCTATGCTTATTAACCTAATGGGCTGTTGAAAGGAATAGCAAACATCATATCAGTCAATAAAGTAATATGTCGAATGGTGGTTGTTTATCTCTCACTGCTTTCAGCCTTTAATTGCCTCTATGACAATTAACTTACAAACTGTCATGTAGTGATAATTTTCCATGAGAATTTAGACTGAAGCTATATGATTAATGACAGTTTACTGTTTAAACAGGTGACTGTACAGATCAAGGAAGGCCTCACCATCTCTCTTTTCATAAGATGTACTGAAAGTCATGTTTATATATACATATCCTTGTCCAGGGGTATGAGAGTAAACAAAAATCATGTTTATGTTCACACAACCATGTCTGGGGGTATGGGAGTAAAAACAAATCATGTTTGTATACACACAACCATGTCCTGGTGTATGGGAGTAAAAAAAAAGTCATGTTTATTAGTTACACAGCATGATATCATGGCAACTATGGTATTATGGACTGTGTATTTGGTTTTCATTTGCAAATACATTGTATTTTTCATTGATATAGCAGGTGAATTAGTGAAGAATAATACTGTACCAGTTTTAACAAAAATGCTTCATATAAAATTACCCCACTAACTTTAAAAGATGGCAAATTTTTTCAGGAATTTCCATGCTCGCAGACATTGTATACAAATTATACTTCCAAAGGAAACTGAAATTCATTTACTTGTTCAAAATAACCATGTTCTGATGTTATCAATGCCTGTACTTAATTTCATGAGGTATTTTATCAGAAGCTTGCAAGGGTATACTATTTGGAGAATTTGTTCTACAGCATAATTAGATAGGATATGTAAAATGCAAAAATGTGCCACCTGCAGCATATAAAATGCTCCACTTGAAACACAATCACAATCTGCAAATTTTTTCAGATAATTAAAATGGCAGAAAATTCAAAATCAATTGATGTTCTATGGGCTGTACCTTTTTTAAAAATAAATTTACTGTGTGGGTTTATGCCTACATACTTAACTAAAAAAAAAATCATAACAAGTACTCTTTACAGCCAATTACATATGAAAATTTAAAAAATCTCCAAACCAAATACTGAACAATTCAAATCCTGCCAAGAGCATTTTGGTGCTATTATCCAGAATTTACTTCCATACTATGTCAAAGAAGAGTGCATGAATGGCACATATACTCTACCTGCCCCATGTTTAATATTCCTCTATTTATAGAACTTAAATTTCTGTGCAGAAACCACTTCTGGTCCTTCTGTCAGAATGACCTTGACCTTTGTCCTTTTCACTCCCAGATCGATAGACTTCCTCCTTATTCAAGTGAAAGCTATCAACAAAATAGGTCTGTGATATAGGACTAATGTTACCACATGGAAACCATATTCTCTTTATTCAGTCAGTGATCTTGACCTTGTACCTTTATTCTCCAAAAATCAACAGCCTTATTTCTTACCCGAAGTGCAAGGCATTTGCAATGTTTGGTAGAGGTGTGTCAAGTAGAACTATGTTGTTGTGCTGAAAGCATTTTCATTCTTTTAGATGCAGTGACTCTGATCTTCGACAATTTGACTCCAAAATCCACAGGGTTCTTCCATACAGCAAGTGAAAGCCATCCAAAAAGTGTGGTAATCATAGATGATGAAGAACTCTTTCTTCATTCAATCAGACTGACTTTGCCTTCTGAGCTTTTGAGTCTCATTTTCTTCTTTTACTCCAAGTATGATTCACCCAAAAAGCTGGGTGACTGTAAATTCAGGATGTTACTGTGCAGAAATGATATTGTTTACAAACAGACAGATGGAGAGACAACATAATATACTCAACATTATGATGGGCATATAAAAAACCCAGCTTTCATAATAAAGAAAATGTCTCTTGATTATGGGCAACAGCTATCTTTAAGTGCTACTCTTGTTCTTTTACTTCTGTTTGGATAAATATTTCACATTTATTCTCAATTTTTTAAAAACTGTCATTCATTATGTAGCTTATCAGATGTTTAACACTAAACTTACATTTTTGTATGCATGCATGTCAGTCATGAGGATCAGAGCATGTTATTTTAGCAATATTCAGCAATGTATAGAACATTAGGGGAGATAACTTGTCACTAAATTTAAAGAGAATTATTATTATTTGACCAGGCTGAAAGAGGTTGTGGTGGTTTTGTGGGTTTAATGCCATTTTATAGTACTTGAAAGGTTATATGTGGCAGCCATTATATCTAGTGGATGAAGAACCATCAACCCACAGGCAGCTGATGGCAAGTTTTCTTACATACACACACTGGCTGAGCCCAGAGATTCAAACCCACACAGATGGAGGTCAGATATCAGTGATCTGCAAAGGTGAGCACCTTACACCATGTTGAAATAGCCATTATTGTGTGCAAGGTTAAGTGACTGCTTACTGGTTTTCACTGCACAGCCACACGCCACAACTTGTATCAAAGAATACAAAGTCCATCAAATACATTCCCACTAAAAAGATTGCAGAAGTTAAAATTACGTAAAAAATATGTTTTGTTGGTAATCACAACAACTGTCTCTTTCTTCTCTACAGCTGACAAGGAAGGAAAAAACTGTCTCCAAAGGAAATTATTTAACCAAATTGTATAGGCATCTAGGAGTGTTTGCTGTGAATGGCTAATATGGCTAGTACCAACAGGAATATGCACATGCCTTTTATACCAAAGAAAAACCAGTGCATTAAATATTATACAATCAATGACCTTTGTTCAGGTAAATATGTTTATAAACCAGGAAGCTTCATAATGTCTCATACAAAGCAGAGGTCAGTATGTGGGGTCTATTTATTCATAAATCTTTATATTCACGTCAACATAGGTCTGGATTTGTTTTATTACATGATTGTGTGCCAAATTGTACAATTTAACTGGTTTCAGAAAAATAAAAATGTCATTTCAAACACATGATGCCTCAAAGAAGTATACAATGGCATCATAAAATGCAATGTGATGTTTCAGCCAATAAAAAAATCTCTCACTACAATCACCTAATAACATCCATTATATCAAAAGTAAAATCTCACCCACTGTAGGACCAAAACAAAATATTAAAGGCGACCATCTGCACATATCATTTCAAAGCTAAAACCTTAAAAAACCTGAAAAAAGATTATTAAAACTGTTGGGGGGGAGGGAAGGGAGATGTTATTTTTATGTGTTCTATTCACACATTACAGAAACCAGAACCAGTCTAATAGCAACTGGAGCTGTTCTACTTGTGCAATGATGTATGGTGAGTAATCCAATTAGGAATAGTTACACACATGTGAACACAACAAGCCATAAACTGATTAGCTTACTGTTCTTATTTTTTATAGTTTAAGACCAATGGTGCAATATTTACTCAGGTGTTATAAGTAATAAAGGGACTGCTGGTGTTCCATGATGAACTGGGAGCCTTTAATTAAAACTGGCTAACCTTTAGGAGAGGTGATATTAAAAGATGACCAACCCAGACAGAAAGAATTGTGTACTGTATTTTGATTTTTTTTTCTTTTTTAATTGGGTTTTGTTTTTCATGATGTTTTAAGAGGAATATGTTGGGGCAGCTAATATTTTTTTGGTAAATCAAAAGGCCAAAATGTGTGCTCTCTCATAATTCTAAACAGTACTGGCTAAGAAACATTATGTTTATCAATGTCTGGAAATGAGAGCTGCAGGTGAATATGAATTTTATCAGTGGTCACCAGGCCATAAAGTGAAGGAAATTAAAAAATGCTCGCTGATTTTATATAAAATCTTTGCAGTGAACTATGAGACATACAACTTTTCCTTTTCTTATTTAACTGACAATACTCTGACACCTAATTATTATTGTACCACTAGCCAACAGAGTTTGATTCATGTTTAAAACTTCCTGTTTTAAGATAATATGAAAAGAATACATATTATGGCCAAAAATGCAATTGTTTTCTTTACAATCCCCCAAATAAAGTTTAATTTTTGATAAAAAATGCTACTGACTTCAAAGGCAATATACAGTCCAAAATTGTGAAATCTACTGATTTGATGTTCTAGTTCAGATGCATGTATGATATAGGAATGGAGCTAACATCATAAAAACATTTGGGAGTAGGTCTGCCTCATATCTTGTTAAAATTGCACATGGTAGACAACTGCGACATTCTTACCTTTGACTAATCTGTGGATTATTCTTCAAAATTTGCTGTGATACACTCAACAATAACTAACAAATGTTATTAAAACATACATATTTGGGTATGTTATCTTGCTTTTCAGTTGATTTATTTTTTGATCCAAAAGTAGTATCTAGGACAGTGCAACTGCTGTGTGATGTTTTTATTAGTACAAAGAAACAGAGCTATAACCAGTCATTGCCATACACTACTGATGAAGAAGCGAATGATAACATTTAAAGTCCAGGACTCAAACTTAGCAAAACGGTGACTGGAATTGCTTTTTTTGCCCAGAAGTTCATTTAAATGCATATGAGCAATTTTCACTGACACTGATTTTGAGATGACCCCCAATAAAACATGACTTTGATTTGTACCCTCTCACTTCCTCTTGGTTTATCAATAATCCTATGAAGTTCAAGAAGCACCTTATCTACATTTCAATGCTGGAGTAATTTTCCAAGGGGCCTAAAATGTCTGGTGAATGCATAGCTGGGACCCATGTGTCACAAAGACAGACTTTTATCTGGAATCTGTTACTGGCTCCTTTTAAAATTTTACTAATGAAGATTAGTACCAGCCTATTACATCTATTGCCTTGCATGGGATGTCCTATGTGGCAAGATGAACTAAAAAGGCAGCATTAATTTGACTTGATGACCACTGACCATAAATATTTTATTCTAAAACTCAAGGTGCTGAATACTCACTTGTATAGTCAAGCCTGTGCATAGCTATTTAAGGGTAATATTCAATTAGTTCCAAATAGGACAACTTTATTTCTTCCTTAGAATCAACAGTGTGAACAGTTTCCAGAATTAGAAGAAAAATAAGCTAGTGAGTGACAAGCTAACAATCAAATATAAAGGAGATTATAACTCTCATGTAAATAAATGATGTGAGTTGCCTGGTTGTTGTTGTTGTTGTTGTTGTTGTTGTTGTAGGGTTTAACGCCATTTTTCAGCACAAGATAGGCTATACATGGTGGCCAGTATTAATGGTGGAGGAAGAACCCAGGAAATCTCCAGAAAGACCCACTGACCCACGAGAAGCTACTGGTAAGCTTTCTCACATACCCACACTGGCCAAACCCCCGAGACTCGAACCCATGCAGACATAGGTGAGATGGCAGTGATCCGTAACGGTGAGCACTTTAGACCACTTGGCCACTCGGGGCCCCGAGTTGCCTGGTTATTAGAAAGATTATTATATACAAAGAATAGGATGGTAGCACAGAAATGTAGAAATGGGGTGAAATCCATATCCAACAAATATGCATTATTCATAAAAGAAAATACTTTAAGTACAAGTTGAATTTAGTCAACTGAATATTTTTCTTTTTCTTGTTTACCATAAATCATTATAACCTGTTCAAAGTTCAACTCCAACCAGCTCTACAACCATTAATGCCATATGGCCAAGCAAAAGAGTCATAAAATGGACTGTCTGAGAATCTATGAAGGCATTTAGGAAATATTAGCAGACCAAACAACTATAACTAGAAACTTAATGCAAATTTTCTCTGAATGGGACCATCACCACAAGGTAAAAAGGTATAGTGAACATACTGGAGAATGAACTCTCTAAGTTTCACATTGATTCATGCCATATATGATGAGAATCTAACTTGGGTGTTTAGGAAATATATGCAAATGAAAAGCATTTAAAAAAAACCTTAATATTGATGACATCACCATTTCTACTTTAATCAGCAGAAAACTGACTGTGTTTCACTTTCCGCTAATGTGGGGTGAACAACCTTTTAAGTTTCTTTCCTCCACCTCCTGTACATCTGCCAAAAGTTCCTCCTTTATGGTTGTCTGGGTCAGCACATCTGTACCAGAATCTGGTTGGAAATTGACATCTTTCGACTTGTCACTCCTATTCTGTGCACCAGTCTCAACGTGGAAACTAGGAGTCTGTGCAATGGCACCTGCAACAATGTTTAATCAATGTTCATCAATAATGCCAAACAAGTTCATACAAAACTGACACGTCAACAGTAAGTTAACCTCATCTTACAGGTACCTGGTCATGAATCAAGATTAGATAATGGTGACAATACATGCACTATTTGAATGGTAAATATTTTCCTGATACATGCCACTGTTGTCACTGTCAAAAAGGAATAATTTCAACTATTTGTTTTGCTATGGGACATCACAGTATAAATAATCACCATGTAACAACAGTACCACAAACTGCACATTATACACCTGTCTTGTGACACTTCCTTTGAGATCATCTGAACTTTGAGCTAGGAACCTGATCATGTATGTATCACACTGTGTAGTTATCATGTAAATCCCAATAAAGTTTCATCTAATGTGTCCTGTTAGTTGAAACCTGACACAGAAAGCTGACACAGAAATAAGTTACGAGGGTTACAATTTCCATCACTCTGACCTTGACATCCTTCCTTTAGTTCAAAATCCTTGGCTTGGTTACAAAGTTACATGTTCCTACTGGATGATCTTTGCTTTCAATCTAGGATTTATAAACACAGTCCACTCAAGGTGAATATCATCAGAGATCTCGGAAACACTTAATTACACATATTTGGATGCAAATTTTTTACCTGGGACACAGAAAATCACCCATGCAGGAGTCCTCCATATGCATGCAAATAGCTGGGCAGCAAATTCAAAGACTTGCCAGTCCTACTTCAACCACCTAATGAGTGGGAGAATGTGTTGATTAATTGATCATTTTAGCTGTGCTGATATTTACAATGACAGAATTCGGTGGTCCCAAGATGTGCCTGCTGTATTTATAGGAGTACATAAAAAAAAAACCGCAATGCAATAGCTGGGCGGCAAGTTCAAAGACTTTGACTAGCAGCTTGGGTGGGTAAATGCGCTGATATTTACAATGACTGAATTCAGAGGCCAAAAGACCCTGAGATGTACTGGTACATGTGGTTATTACAAGAGTACATCAGAACTTTGGCTTCCATTATTGTGTTCATTTCTGATTGTAGCCAAATAAATAGTGCATGCGAACTTGAAATCAAGACACATCAAGACTTGGGCAAAATGTTGTTTGCAAATTTGGATAAGTATTTTGGGGTTAAACGACAAAGTGACAAAGATTTGAATAAGATTCAGAATAATGCTAAAGTTATTAGAACTGACAGTTTGGATGCGATAGTAGCCAAGTGTAAGAAAGTGTGTGATGCCTGGCTTAGTGTTTGGAATAAGAACATTCCTTGGATTAACAAAATGCAGTCTCATCCTGATGAACAAACAAGAGTTACACCGACGTCAGGCTATTCTGCGCATCTAAGGTCACCAATATTGGCGCAAAATGCATATCGAATTCGACCAATTGACGCGAATAAAAAATTCTTCAGTGCTTACCAGTTGAAAAGCAGCAGTTGTCACCAGAATATTCTGTTGAAAATAATACTAATTTTGGACAAACGGGATACCAACATGCATCCCTATGTTTTCATGACTTGCAATATGGCAGCCTATTTTGAGCATGGCTTTGAAAAGATGTAATGTTTATGCATCAGGCTATGGAAATGAAATGCATTACTTTGGACTCTTTCTGTCAGCATTTCAGCCAATGAGCTAGGTTATGTTTATAGCTGATTTTACAGAATTCAATGTAACAATGCCACTAAATGGCAAGAGCTATTAAGCAAACTAAGCTGATCTTGTAAAAAAAAATTAGTATAAGTTCATTATTTTATAAAAAAAAAAATAAGCTATTATGTTGAAGAGAAACAGTAATGAATATGATGTAATGTGTTTACAACTTCTCGTTTATGGGGAAAAAATTACTAAAGAATTTAGAAACAGACTATACGCCTGGGATTTTCTTGAGAATCCGTCCGAGATGCAAGTTGACAAAATGGACAGCAGACGATAAAGTAGGTGTGGGACAACTTGCAAAATTAGAAACTTGGATTAAGATACAGCATTGTTCTAAGGTAAATAATTCTATCATTTAAATAATGTATTTGTTTGTATAATTCTAAAAAATAAATATTAAATAGGTTTTTCTGGGTTATAAGTTCAAGAAGGTCATAGATTGTGTCTTCATGTTGACATTTTAGAAATCACAATTTTATACTCATTTTGAATAGAAATGTGGGTTATTTTTCTACACTTTATGAATATCACTTTCCTTAATTAAAGTGCAATCGTTCTTTCTTGATAGAAATTGGATTTTCAACCAAAACAACATGTAATCCAATGTATACAGAAATGACTTCTCGTTGTGCAAAATTACCAGACGCACAGAATAGGCTGACACGGCTGGACATGTCAGTGTTATAAAGAATGTGGAAATTAAACTCAATGGCAACCAACAGTTCTTCTAATCTGCAAAGTTCAACATTTTCTGGGAGGGGACTGCAACTTTTGGTGGTGGGATTCCTATTTTTACCAAAATGGGAGTCCTGGATTCCTAGTTTTAAAATCCTAACGAGACCTCTGATCATGATAATGTTTCACTGTAACGTCTCCACTGTTATGAAAGAAAGAGGTCAAAGACTTTAATACTGCCCTATGATTACTTTGATCTGTATGGTATGGGCCATGACTGCCAACATACAGTAGCATGTCACTCGATGATATCTTCCCTTTTTGCAGTCCTGTAGTGGGCAGTGACTATAACGTGCAGCACCATGACTGGTATGATATCTGTATCTTCTCTCAATGTGACTGGGACCTTTGAACTACGGATACAACTATGGTATGGAACAAACTGTCTAGTCATGATATCTCTAATTTCTCTCACTGTGACTGGGACCTCTGAACTTGAGACACGACTATGGTGTGGAACAGCTGTTTAGTCATGATATCTATATTTTCTCTCATTGCGACCTGGACCTATGAACAAGATACATGAATGGTATAGCATGATACATAAAACTGTATAGTTTGAACCAAAATTTCTCCATGCTCTGCAATATTATGGACCGGACAAGCAAATGATAATACATGGATGCACAGACAGATAGACAAACTGACAGTGACATAACATAACATAATATGCCCAACTTCAAATGGGTGTATGATAATTACATGATGGTAGGAAAATAACTAATGTTGACAGACTTATCTTGAAAAGTGATTCCAAAAGTCATCTTACGTAGTTGACAATTATGAAGGGTCAGAAAGATGTAAATTATTTTTCATGGCTGCTTCAACCAATGAATTTAAGAATGCTGACTCGTTCTTGAAAATCCAAGACAATAAGAATCAATTAAATTTTCTTTGTTGAAAATCCATGAACATTCCTAATAATAAACATAAATAAACTCATAGTCTGGTATTATAATATATTGCTAAATACACTATATATCATCAATGGATCATTTAGTTTCAACAGCATATACATGTATTTGTACAATAAAAATGGAATTAATTGAGAAGATGACACAGTTTTAAGGAAATATTTGCTTGATTTAGATAAAGATGTAGACAGGATCATGGAGAGTAAAGACGATAGATGGTGCAGAGGTTAGGCAGAAGAGCACAGAGGAAATGTGTCCCTTAACTGCCACAGGGAACAGACGAAATGTTTCCCTTAAGGACAGCAGTGCATAGATGAAATCCCTTGGGGGTTGCACAGCAGAAGGAAATTAATGTTCTGAGTGCAGCTGGGCATAGGGGAGAGGAATCCCTTGATGACAGCAAGGTAAAGGAGAAATCCTTCAGAGGCAGCATGGGACAGATGAAATGTGTCCCTTGTTTTATGTGCCTGTGCACAATGCACTTCACAACATCATAATTGGTTTTTCAAGAAGAACTCTGCTATCTGTTGGAGTGAGAAAAAACATTACACAAAAGTTAATGCTAAGTCTTTTTAAACATATAATTGTTTTGTAACCTTTACAAAAGAAAATAAACTGTTCTTTTAGCTGTTCCAAATTAGCCTTTTGAAGGAAACCCTCTCCTATCTCTGACCCAAGCTGGCTAGATGAACCATCTGTTACACTGGCCGTGATAATAACAGATTCCTCTCCATTCTCTGAGAGTTTCTTGAGCTACAAAAAATGAAAATATTTATTACAAAATTATCAGACAATAATAACAAACCACAAACCAATTTATTGTCTCAGACTACATTATGACTGCTGCTGTCAGTGATTTCAATTTCAAAGTTTAAAGAAGTCACACACAAAGAAAAATTATGGAAACTTTCAGCTCATTTTCAGTGGGAGTACAACAAAACCATTATCCAATTTTGCATTTTATTTCACGGCCAACTTAATATTTTGACAAAATTATAATCTGGCATTTTCAGCTTTCTTCATATTAATGCTACAAAATAGGATGAAAAGTAAGTACCACTTCTAACAATATTCAAAACATGTTAAAGTAGTTTTATGCATGCTGAATAATTATTAATGCAATATTTTCCAAGATTTATTTATGCAAGATATTAAGGAATGAAGCTACATCATCTAAAATAAGCCGCCTCCGTTATGCAAACAAAAAGTTTAAAGTAAAACTTATTTTAAGCTAAAATGAATTAAATGCACAAATAAATGAAATGAATGAATAAGAGTCCTTTGGTGAGACTGACACTACTGGGTAAAAAAAATTTTCAGGAATTTAAGAACATTTCTTCCTTTTTACTGCTGCATGTTGAAACCATCTCTGATATACTTCAGCAATAACAAGATTTTCAAATTAGCTACCATGGTCGACATACTGGATCTCTGATTGGCACAATTTTCATTTAGGACAAATCAGACATAATTAAAAATCTTTTACTCTTAACCCCATGTCAAAAGGATCATCCATTCAGGGGAAGTAGTGACAACAAGATTTTCACAGCAGTTATGGCAGCCATTTTTGACATAATTGGCAAAAATTTCATTCAGGACCAACTAGGTATCATAAGAAACTATTGGTGAAAACCCCAATTTGACATAGCCATCCATCTGGGAGTAGAGATAGCAATATTTTCAAGATAGCCACCATGGTGGCCTTATTGAGGGTTAGTCATTTTCATTCAGGACCAAGTGGACACCATACAAACTTTTCTGATGAAACCACAATTTCAAAATGACTTTCCCTTTAAAACATGCAGCTGTAACAAAATTTTCAAGATGGTCACATATTGGATATCAGATTAGCACCATTTTAATTTATGATCAACAAAACATTGTATAAGAAGTCTTTTGGTGAAAACTTCATGATATGACCATTCATTCTGAAGTTGTGATAACAAGATCTTCAAGTTAACAACCATATTAGACCCCATTTTCATTTAGGACCAAGTAAGAGGTCTTTTGCTGAAAACCCAATGACAATATGACTTTCAATTCATGAAGAGCAGTGATAATAGATTCTCTAGATGGTTGCTGTGGCGGCCATACTGGATGTCAGATCAGCACCATTTTTATTTGAGAAAAGGTAGATATCACAAAAAGTCTTTGATAAAAAACTCATGTTTTTTTGTCCTTCCATTTAGGAGGAATTGTGATAACAAGATTTTCAAGATGGCCACTGTGGTGGCCATGTAGGACATCAGATCAACACCATATTCCTTTAAGACCAATTGGACATCATAAGAAGTTTTTGGTGAAAACCCCATTCAATATAAATTTCTGTTCAGGAGAAGTTGCAATAAGATTTTCATGATGACTACAATGGCAGCTACACTGGGCTTCAGATCGGTACCATTTTTATTTACAATCAACTAGACATCATCCAATCAATGTAGGAGGAGTAGCAATAACAAAATTTTCAAGATGACTGCTGTGGTGGCAATACTGGACCGTAGATCAGCACAATTTTCACGCAGGAAAAAAAACTAGACATAAAATGTGTTTTAGTGAAAACCTGATGCAGATATGACCATCCACTCAGGACTAGTAACAACAACAAGACTTTAAAGATGACTATAATGGTAGCCATATTAGACATCAAATCAGGACCATTTTCATCTAGGACTAAACATAGTAAGGTCTTTTAGTGAAAACCCCACACTGACATATGACCATAACTTCTGAAGGAGCGACGATAACAAGATTTTCAAGATTCCCGCTGATGGCCGTACTAGATGTGTTAGTAGTACCGTCTTAATGAAGCACCAACTAGACCACTGGATGAAAGTGTGTGTAAAGTATAACTGCAAATCTTCCATGCAGTTTAGGAGGAACAGTGATAAATAACTTATGCTAACAGACAGACACATGACAGACAATGGACAGCAGACCATTCCATAAGCTCTATTAGTCTATAACCAGTAGAGCTTAAATTTGGCATGAACAAATTTATAGGTAAAGAAATGGAATCAAACTTACTAGTGAATAAATTTCATATTTTATGATCAGTTTTATTAAAGAATTAAATTCTGGAGATCTCTTAGCATCCTTCAAAAGACTTTCAAAGCTGGACATTTCACATGAAGAATGGTTCACAAACAAGTAACAGTTGGTGCATCTGAAATATCAATAACTGAAATATTAAATACAAATTAAGTAATCACAAGGTAAAGGTACAATAAATACAAATCATATAAAATGTTAATCATTAACATTCTTAGAAAATTATTGTATAATTATTTTACACTGTAACTGGTGCATTGGCAAAGTATGGTAAGTTTATGAGCAGTTTTTCACTTTTTCTGAAAAACTGGAACAGACTGGAGCCATGTCTAGAAGACTAATTTATTCGATCTGTTGGCTATTATAGGGAAGAAGAGGTTTTTGAAGGAGTGGAAATGCAATCTGCAAGCATATTTGTTGCTCAGTGGTTTTGACAACTGTAATGACCAATCTCCACTCATGCCTGTGTAACTGCCTGGTACTGATTTATGCCTCCATACACTGTAGTACACTGGTTTATACCCTACTACAATGGGACATCCATGTGTTGCTGGTGGACTCAGGTCCCTTTATAAATAGTGCTTTGTGGTGTTAGAATATGATTTTATGACATGTATTGTTATCTCTGGCCATAAGATCTGTAAGGATCTACAGCAATTAAATAAATTGGCCTGGGATATTCCGTTCATGTTTGTGGAGCTGAGTGCAGTTCACACCCTTTTGAGAGGAGTACAGACTGTAAGAATATTTTACTAACACACCATTTAACTACACTCTGCTGCAACCTAAACCTGCATAAATGTATTATCCACTTTGCATGCACTTTATATGATGTTTCAACACATGCTTTCACTCTGCATGTACTTTATATGCCAATTTCAACACATGCTTTCACTCTGCATGTACTTTATATGCCAATTTCAACACATGCTTTCACTTTGCCAGAAGTATTAAACAAGTATTAATATCATGGCCAACATGATATGTTTTAAGAAATTTCTTGTTTATGCGTATATAAGAAGTCAGGAAAATCTGAGTTCTGCCTAACATTCGTCTTAACACTCGAACTCCAACCTTTGGAAAGTTAACTTGAATATATCATATATCTCCTTTGTTGTCCTTCATATACATTTTTAAGTCAGTTGTAATTGTTAGGCTAGGTTAGGCTATATGTAATTTAGTCGGACACTGACTCTGGAAGAGTACCATTTAAGCTGTTGGGGTAGAGAGGAGTTTCATGAAAGAGGTTGTACTGTACAGTTTACAAAAGCTCTAAGTCTGTTTCACACTGCACATCTTAGGTATAATATTAGGTCCATGCCCATGTATGCATTTCAATTAAACAATTACTTATCAAGCGTGATGATGGGCTTCTTGTCAAACGCTCCCAGTGTCCAATTTGGGTATCTCATAATTGGCCAAATACCAGTCCTCTCAGACTCCCAGTGTCCAATTTGGGTATCTCATAATTGGCCAAATACCAGTCCTCTCGGACATGTCCAGTATCCTATTCCTTCTCAATCCTAGCATAAAACATGAAGTTAGTGCCATTATATTTTGATCTGAACAAATTTAAAATACAATTTTTTTCAAAGTAGGGTAAAAATTGTGAGCACGAAATAAAACAGAATGTTCCAAATCTTTTGACCATCTACATAACAACTGGAAGATAGAAAAATGCCCATGATAGTATGATATTTTTAAAACTTGTACTATGGATCAGTTAAAATAAGATCCGATTTATTCAGAGTCAGCATATTACAAAAAATAATCATATGCTCAAATTAGCCTTCTACCAACATTACAGAAAACATAGAGACATTAAACAAATATGATTTACAAGACATGCAAACACAAACTAATACCAGTACATAATTATAAACAGACATAAATTAAACAGAACAGAATTTAAAATGTGAGTAAGCAAAGCACTTTAAAACGAACACTAGTATTTAAACTAAAATGTTATGTCTAGGTACATAAAAGAAAGAGCTGGCCATAATTAAAAGTCAAAATATACATAAGGCCTTAAATGAAATTGAATTTTTATTCAGGACCAAATAGTCCATACCATAAGCTCTTCATTTCCATGACCAAAAAAACTATTACATGTATATCCATTATATTAGTCAAAAAATAAAATTATCTTGAGGTGAAAAAGAAAACAAATATCCCAGCTCAAAAGAAAATCCCAGGTCCCTCCCCCATCCCAAAACTGCCAAATAATACCCATTGGTCAGTCTGGAAAGATAAAATATGTTGCACTGAATATGGAGAGATGTCTATTTCTGATGGCTTTCGACAACGCATACATGTTAGAGAATACAAATACATAAAGGGTCATTTAGCGCTGTTTTATCCACCTAAAATGACCCAAAAGCCAAGTTCACTTTGCCTTTGATTGAATATTAACATTACTCCCACCCCGATTCCTGTTTTGTTCCAAAACAATGCATTAATAATCAGAGCTAAACATTGCATTTTGTGAAAAGTTTTCTTTCAAAGTGGAAGGTAGAAATACTGAAAAGAAAGTCTTCTGTGGTCAATTTTGGTGCTAAATTGATGATCATATGATAAATAATAAAAAGTTAAAGTTGCTGTCTACAAAATTTATCCCCAAAATTTTCACATGATCCTTGAAAAAGAAGTGAACAACTTAATTTTGTAGCCCAATTTGAAACAAATCAAAACTCAGTGGACATATCCAGGTTCATTCCTAAAGAAATGAATCATTTTATCCAATATTTCACCATATACAGAACTGCACACTGAGCACAGGCCTTCCAGAATTTTTGTTCCAATGTCCCCCCAAAATTTCATGTTATGTGCTAGCCTGGGTGATTTTTTTTCATTAGGAAAAAAAATCAAACAATACCCTACAATGTTTCTTTAGTGAGTGTCCAGCAGTGTCTGTTGGTGCTACTAATGGCCAAAGTTACTGTAGGTGATAAAAACTGTACGATGGCAATGAGTATCCATTTAGAAACATTCAAGGTTTGTGGTAGTTAGCCACACTACAGGTATAACTCATTTTTGTGGTTAAAGTCATACCAACAGCAAGCAAAATTTTAAATTTATTCTGAGATCTGAATTAATCACCAAAGATGCTATATTTATGCAAAAACATGAACAAAGTTTGCCATTGAACTAATGATTTATTCATGTGAAAAGAAAAGCAATTAAGAAAGTATGGGTCTTTATTACAATACAGAATGGTATTAATAAGGGAACACTACAGTTAAAATGAGAGCAAGATCCAAAATGGAGAATTTCATGGTACAGCTCATTTCAGGTTAACCTCATAATCAAACATCCTTATGTTTTCATAACTTATTTTAAGCACATGATAAACTGTCATAGGTGTCAACTTGTATGGTTTACCCATAATTTGTATGTTTTTTTCCATTTTCATCAGTGTACAGCCATACAACCATTTTGTACATTTTTTTTTTTACTAATTTTTTTTATTATTTTTTTTTTCCATTTTGTGTGCATCTGAGACTCTGGACATAATTTTTTTTAGAACAAGAATTCAACGAGATCAGGGTGGCCTGAAACAACCAATCAAATCATACTAAAAAAACACGCTTTTCCTTTGCTAATGCAATGAGTTTCATTTCATGGTTCAACTCCTATATGAGAAGATCTTGTTGTTTATCACTCTGAAATTTGACGCTCACTCAGATTTCTAATACTGACTAACTACCTGTGTAGTAAGTATGTTTTCTTTATTTTATACATTATTATTTTATTATTTATACTTATTACTATCAAATGCACAAAGTTTACATCAATTTTCATACTTTACATAGTGTAGCAGTCATGTTGGTGTAACTGTAATTCATCCGACTTTTCTGTGTGGAGATAAAGTTGATTTATTACAATTTTTAACAATATACTAATTAAAATTAATAGTCTGCTGAATTTAGCACCGGCATTTTATCGTGCTGTCATAGTTTTGAATTAAGTTTGTCAGATAAGTAATGCAAACACGAAGATGCATTGCCATAATGACAGAAGTAGTACAGATACTTAGTGACATCATTCTTGTGGCTCAAAAATATGTAACACTGCCAATTTATATCAAGTTTTTGCCCAAACTCGGCACACCATATATCAAATTCATAACTTTTCAATCACAAGATACACAATTTAAATAGAAACAATCAACAGCTTATGAGGCATAAACTTCTGGACTGCTACTTTGTCATTTTTTTAATTTATTTTTAGATTTCAATTTTTGGATTGCTCCTGGCATAATATCTTGGGGTTTATGGGGAAAAATATAAATTTGTAACATATTTGTAATCAGGATATTTTCCTTTATCACATGTCAAATCTAAATTTTTAAATCATTTTTTTTATTTCTTTCATCTAGCTGAAATATTCCATCCATCAAATGGCTGAGCCTAACTCAAAGAAACACATGCTTGAAGACACTGACTGAGGTCGTGGCAAGTTTCAGGCTGACTGGATTAAAGTCTTCCCTGGCATTGTGGATGTATCCAAGTTAGGATCATATCATGCTTTTTGTAAAATATGCAGTAAAGATATTAAATTGGTGGTGTTGGGCATATATGATCTGAAGGAACACTTAAGGACAAAGCTGCATGAAAGAAATTTTGAAATGAAGAAGGGAGCATCATCAAAGGCTTCTTTGCTCTGCCAAAGCAGGAATATGATAATGTTATAAGTAAAAGGAATGAAATAAAGTTTCAGAAATGTAAATAATTATGTAAATATGTGTAAAAATACTTTGTGTATAGCATTTGCTGTTTTAAAACTGTTGATCTTATATAATGCATGAATACATTTTTTCATGTAAGGTTTTTTTGCTCTTTGTAAGGTTTTTATTGGTCTGGTGTACAGGTTTTCATCTCAGGGGGTTGACACCTATGAACTGTTAACTGCAATAATGTAAGTATCAATGGAAAATACAATAGTACAGTACAATCAATAAAATTAAGGTAGTAAAACTGTTAAAGCTAATAAAATTCTCTCATATTTTTAGCACTGCCAGTGCATTATGTACAAAAATTTTCCATTGTCCCATCAATATCTTGTGTGTCCCCTGAATATGAAGGGATGTGAACAGTGTTATCAGCCCTTGTGATCCCTGGTACAACATTACATATAGACATATGAAATGAGAACTATTGCTATGGAGATGCATGCAGACATATGAAATGAAGCTTACTGCTATGGAGATGCATGTAGACGTATGAAATGAGGACTATTGCTATGGAGATGCATGCAGACATATGAAATGAGGACTACTGATATGGAGAATGTTGCTGAGTTTCACCTGCAACCTCTTTTCGAGATTGCAAATTTTATGTTATATTACAAGTGTGGTGAAGCAAAGTAAATAAAAGTTTTCATATTTTATACAGTTTTACACATATTTCATCATCAATTTAATAATATGACATGAAAATATGCAAACTTACACTTAAATTGACTATTTTGAACTTTCAACACAACTTATCATCACTATATTTGCCAATTTCACCCTATTCTGGTTGAAGAGGTACTAATTTTGGCCCAAATATTTGAGTCCAGCTTGAGCCCTGACTTAAGAATAGGGTACTTAGGGTACTTAAAAGCAACTTAGAAGAAATTATAAATTGTTAATTTTTATTTGATATATTCCACTCAATAATACAAGTATATTTTACATAGTTTTTTTGTTAACTTTCTTATCATCCTATCTATCCAGTTGGGATTATTTATTTTTCCAAAATGCAACTCTGACTCACTGACGACAAATCACCCCTTCAGACAAATCGGACTTGCAAACTATACCCAGACTTATACACTTTGACCACTGAAAAATATGTTTTTGATACCGTTCATGCACACAACAACCTACAAGAAAGCAGTTCAGGTTTGTACATATTTAATACAATTTCATTTTCATAAAGTACCTGGATAACTGACCATTAAGATCAACGGGTACCCAGTAAAAATTTTCTAAAAAGATTATTGGTGCTTTATAAGAGGATGTGGCACGGCCACGTTTGTAAACAGTGATATTTATCAGTGCATTTTTAAAATAGTGCACTCGCCAGCAATCCGACACTTTCCCGAAATCGACTGGCGATAGAGAACTAGTAACTTATGGTCATCCAGTGTATCTATGATGAGCATAATATAGTTAGCGCTATTAAGTAAAATACCGAAAACTTAAAATACCGCGATACCACAGAAGCCGCGATATGGTAGAAGCTAGTGCTGTGTACACCCTACTTCGGATCTGCTGTATGGAAATTGTATTATGTTTTTAATGGTTTGGTAACTCGCTCCACAGAGTGCAGTAAAAAGCGTGTCGGTCTAAAAAAAATGCTCAGATCCCACTGTATAAACAATTTGAACATATTTTATTTATGATGTATATACACAAATGTCGAAAATAGGTGTCACAGAACGATTTCTAGTGCAGTCATCCAAAATAAAAGCGAAAACTAAATTTCCCATATTATTGTGGAGTTTTCGCATAAAATTTTAAGGCATTAAATAATTTTATGTAATCGTTAAGTTCTATATTCTATAATCTTAGCCGTAAGTGGGAAAATATGTGAAACCTGAAGTGACAACAGTTTTTCGGTTTCTTCGCTAGACTGGTTCGCTGCAACTGGATTTGTTCACACCAAACTAATGAAACTAATTATAACAATCCCGTAACCAGTAGATAGAGTAGTTTGCAAACTGCTCTTTATAATTGCATGATAGGTAAACAAAGAAAAGTACAGTTGGACCATAACGGGTATCTTGATTGGTAATATCAAGCATGTTCTAGTTGTTAATCACTACAAGAAAAAGTGATGTCAATATAAATCCATGGTCTGTTATATACCTATAGGCCTATCGTATTTGTGGGAAGACCGTAGTCAGTTACAGTGCGACGTTTGTGACATTTGGCATCAAAGCAAATGTACCAACGTTAATGCCCAGTCCTTTAGTATCCTACGCAAGAAAAACTTTGTTCAAAATGTGGCCTGCCAACGTGGACATAGATGATATGCACTTTGTAAATCATTATTCGATTCTTTTTTTTATTCATCTTAAAGTGCCTCAGTCAGCCTTGACCATGCCTGTAGCAACAAGTCTACACATCACGGAAGTCACTGCAGTGCACCTTCCAAACATTCAAGCTATCAAATTAAATTGTGAACTCGTATCACATGTCAGTAGTATATAGGTCTGGCCTTATAGTTTGTGGGGTATTTTTTGTTGTTCTTTTTTAAATTATTATTTTTTTTAATCAATTTTTTGCAGCGAGTTGGAGCGCGAGACCTAAGGCAAACGACTTTCCCTAAGGCCGGATTCTGATGTAATGCTCCTTGAATCTTACTTATCACCTTGTAGAACTTCAGAACATAATTCATCAATACATCTATAAAGTCAGACTCAATTAGTAATAATTCTTCAGGTACTCAAGAAACATCGGCTTCATTGTGATCAGTGTTCAATGTATGAATAACAAACTGGCAGACTTCATAACATGATCGCCAGCATGTCACCTAATGTTATATTGGGGCTGAATCACGTTCTGGTGAGAGTTAGCTTGATCCTGAAAATCTTCATAGTAACACACAAAGTAAACAAAAGTATAAAGTATTCCGAAAAGGATGTCAGTTTTACAAGGACAAATATATACTATAGTATCATGGGAAGAAAGCAGTACATGCTATCTGGAATTTGTTTGAAGGGTGTCATCTTTCAAGCATGTAAAACTCTGTTCCAAACAAAGAAATTAAGAGTAATCCAGATATACCATGGATAACACTACATATTAAAAAACTAACAAAGAAGAACACATCTTAGAAAGGGATAAGAACGACTCTTAGGAAGACAGGAACAAATTTCAGTATCTTTACCGCATAACAAGTCGTAAACTACATGCATCATATCACGGCTCTCTAAATAATCTACCGGATCCATAATAGTAGTAAGCTTAAATGGGGTTTCTTAGCCAAAACCCTATTAAGACGAAAGCATGATTACCCCCCCCCCCCCGGCCCCATGTTAGTCTAAACAAAATAAGAAAACAACCTTTGCTGAGGCAACAAAGTAGATTTCATTATTGATTACCTGTGATGGGCCTACCACTGAATCATCATTGTCGTCATACAAAATAGGGTTAGCTTAGAAACGCCCATTTAAGCTCACTACTGCAGTTTTTACTTGAAATCGCTGGCGATTTATATTTATATTTAACAAAAAATTGCTCTACCTAACATTCACAAAAAATTACTATTCCTAACATTCACACAAAATTCCAATCCGCAATTCATAACTCGCTGAGATTTTACAAAATAATCAATAATTGTGCATTTCGCAACAGACGCTCTAAAGAGACCAGTATCTGTTTCGTGTGTGTGTGTGTCTATATATATATATATATATATATATATATATATATATATATATATATATATATATATGTTCCACAACAGATGCTATTATAATGGGGGAAGCGCCTGCGAAGCATTGAAAAAGACAAGATATACTTAAACAGGTAATTGTAAAATTGTATAAAAAAAAAAACTAATTCCAGGTGCAACTCGCCTGGCACCCCGGAACCTCAAAAAGTGTGTTAATTTTAAAGTACCCGGGGGTCACTTAGGGGGTGCTTGATTTGATTACAAATTTACAAAATTGAAAATCAGCCTGGACAACCCTCTGAATCTCAAAAATTTCGTTTCGCACAATGGAAAAATATAACAATTACCCAAGTTTTGATAGATATCCAACGTCATTCAACCTGGTCGTCAGGTACTTCCTTTTGCTATTTGTTTTTTGAAAGTATGGTGGTTAGTACTGTGATTTATATTTCACTAACATTGTCATAAAATTTACATTTAGCGATTTACTGTAATAACCAATCTAAAAAATCCACGTTGCTAAAATCAACACTATCAGACTTTTTATATCCTAACGCAGATGTATTTATCCATCGGAGCAATATCTTTTATCATCAAAATTACAAAGACCAGATTTTATGGTAACGTCGGTCTCAATTTTATGACAAATTAATCTTATTGCCACCATCTCAACATAACTAGAAAATCCGTCTAACGCAGCTTTATAATTATCGAATCCTATCAACTTACCTACCACATTTCTTTTTAATCCCTTAGCTCGTTTCTTAACTTTATTATCAGGTAGTTTTAGACAGTACATTTTGCTACGCAATCCGATGAACTCTACGATAGGAACCAAAATTATCTCCTCTTTAAATTTTCCTACTGCGTTTTTATTATCGTCACAATGAAATCTGCTGTTTTTGGATAATCTGAAAGATCAAACATCTTTCTGTTATCATAACATTCTTGATAAATATCATCAGATTTTATCTTGTACATAAGCCAGTCAGTGTCAGTAAATAACAATTCTGCATCAGGCCACTTAACCTTGACAAAATGGTAATGAAATTGGTACATTAACCATTTTGATATTTCAAATACTGCCATGCCGACATAAACTGGCTTATTTAACTTTAGATCTGTCTTTCTTCTTTGAATGACTACTAGATTTTCATTAAATATTTTCATACTGACAAAATCGTCAGATGCTACAAGTTTATTACGACGTTCCACGTTATTGACTATCTCAATATTGACTCGCTTTCTGATGTTTTCCATGGTCTTGCCAAAGACGCTGTTAATCACAAGTTTGGAAAAGTTTTTTTTAGAATTTTGTTTTGACAGCTGCTCGTCGTGCTGCGTTCGCGTCTATATGACTATTCATCGAAGGTGATTGATTAAATTTTAGCACACGATGAACTTTTCTTAGTTTCAGCCCATGATCAACTGCTTATTATGAAATTTTATAATGACAAACGTATCTCCGTTTGTCAAGCAGATTAGGAACTAATTTTCGAATAACAGATTTACCACTAGTGCTAGCACTAGACGAATAATTTCTCTGTTTTTCTGATAATAAAGTATGATCGATCAGCTTTGATTCTGGACAGAATGGATGGTCGTTATGCTTATCATGAAGCTCAACAGGATAGTCAATATCAACTTCAATAAAATAACTAACATCATCCGGTATAGTTTTATCAGTTTCTTTGAAAAACTGTTCTTCGCTGATCCACCTAAACCGAGCAACCGGCATAGATTCCGACATGGAGTAACCATACAAGTTATTGCTGTTAAGATAGGTTATAAAACTTGATGGTGCTGTACTGTCATAGTCGGGTACATATTTATTATTAGCCCTGGCATATTTTTTTGTTGTAACACTTATTCCGCCTCGGATTCCACATTCTATAAAGTTGAATATATTAGGGTCTGTTAACAGATCTAGTTTTATTTTACTGTGCTTGCGTAATGCATCCCAGCTTAGTCCGGGTGCTGAATAGTACCAAGCTGGGTCGAGTCCGTAGTTATCGGCCCTGACATCTCTGAAATTTCAAAGATATCTGCTAGCAACATAATGTCTGTGATAAGATATAGGTCATGATAATCTCCAAAGTTTTTGCAGCCGAAGGAGTCCCAAATCGATTTCGCATAATTATCATCACTAACACCCTCAAGATTTAATCTCGAATAAAACTTATCTTTGTCAGGTAGACACGTTTCATCAAAAATATCCCAATCGTAGGGAAAAATTCCTTTTGGTGTCAATAAATTGCCAGCAGTTTCACCGAAATGTTCAATCAAATTATCAAACATACTGCTGCCATTTTACTAGCTCGTCTTACGACGCTGCCATAAGCTGCAGACTATCAATATATTTCAACTTGCCTAGTGTCACTGACATGTATTTTTCAGTGTTATTTGGGATGCACGTTATCTTATTGTTGTTATTAATTTTCAGACAGTTTATTATATTCTTATTACCGAACTCTTCAACTATCATATGAGCGTCATATCCTCTGAAATTATGAAATGCAACAGGAACGAAATCCGGTGCGGTATATTTTAAATTACATTTGTCATGTGCTGGACCACGATACTTTCCAGTTATATCACAGTGATCTTTTACTTTATCTTGAGGCAAAAGCGCCTGCTGACAAATATGGCATATTTCTGCTATATTAAATTCAGCTTCGTGTTTTACTGTTAGTGGTTTCATTTTTTCTCTCTTAGCGAGTAATATCATGATGTGATCAATATCGTCGATAACGTTCCTTAGCAACCAGACAGCTGTTTCCTTTCCACGATAAATCCTTACTGGTTTTGATAAAGATTTATCAACTGCACAAACGACTTTATACTCCGCTCCACAGGGAATATGCTCATGTATTTTTCTTGTCGAAGATTTATCAGGGTTATTTACTGCTCCTTGCGCTGGAAGTAAAATGGACTCGAAATCTGCGTATACAATAAAAGGCACTTTCATCTTATGTCTGTAATTTGTACATTGTAATATTTTTTAAATCTTTGCCAGGCATATATATTTTCTAAACATTAGAGCAGTATTCGAGGTGTAGATAAAGTACATGTTGGGATATACAGACATGCAAACACCTGACACAGAAATATTTCGTTTCTTTATGCTTGTTATACCGACCTCCGACTAGCCCATTAAAGTTTTATATCCACGCGTAGTGATTGTTATAAAATAGTCAATTTACTGTTTTTTGTGATGCTAGATCGCTGATATATCTGGGATATATATTTTGTTTATCATCAATACCAAATACATTAATGCCTCCTTTTAACATGAGATTGTTTTGTTTTTCGAACTTTGAAATTTGATATTTAGAAAGGGGAAAGACAATCCCGCTAAAGTTTAGATTATTAACATGACCAGTATAATTTGAGACTAGATAAGGATGATCTCATGCTGGAAATAACGCCGACAGTATGACCCATGAAAAGATTTTTTTATCATAATTATTTACATTAATACAACATTTTTTTTAAAAATCCTAATTGGGAGCTCGACATATGAGCTACCTTGCAGTCGATTATATTTCATAGTGTGAAACAGTATTTCCGTTATCTTATAAAATTTCCAGCCAGAGCCAGATGTAGTGTACTCAACTATTTTCTTCCATATCTCCTGAAATATATTCCCTGACAACGACATGAAATCTGTCCCAGTTAGAATTCGATTAGATTTTGATGTAATATAAGGATTAGTAAATTCCTCACGTTGCCTAGCAGCAAGCTGCTCTGCTGCAAGGTGTTCTGACGTAGGTGTCTGATCGATTAGACTATCCTTGGCTTTCTGTGGGGATTCCTGAGATATATTTAGCTTTACATATAACTAAACTATTATTTTCAAGCCCTTGTGCGTGGCAAGCTAGGATTTAACTATTGGCTGAAGCAGATGATATAAGTTTGTGGCAGAGAAATTTTTAAGTGAACGTTTATTATTAAATAACCAACTAATATCGAAACCAGCAAATGCGGTTGAGATTTTTATAGGCCGATATCTTTCTGTCAAGAACAGACTTTTCTTGGCTATATCGGCAAGTTTCAACATCCTATATTTACTGTTTTATATTTCTTTAATTGAGTGTGCTGTGAAAATTTGTCAATTAGAGATTTGGAAAACACAATAGTATAGTACGTATAGAAAATTTATACCAGATGCCGATAATCGTCAACAATCTTGCTAGACATCAAGAGATTTTCTGGTGTCACCAGAGATATAATCTTTTTGCTGGTAACGAGCTTGGAGTTGTGATAAACATCAAAACAAAAAATGCAATTGGGATCCTAACGCCAGCGGGTTATAAGATGAAAGTGAAAGGCTTTAATGATAGCAAAAATACCGGGATGTTTTTACACGAATTTATCTGGACTTTATTTAGCGGTGAGGAGATTTCAGACGGAATGATAGTTTACCATATCAACGCCAGTGTTACTGACAATAATATCGCTAATTTATCGTTGCAAGACGAGTTTCAAACACATCCGATTTATAAATTATATGAAGCTTCTGACAAGGGTATTATCAGACACATTAAAACAAAAAGAAGTTGTTGGTAATATAAATAATATGGGGTGTCTTGCTGTAAAGATTGGTGGAACAAGTACTAATCGGATTAATTATAAGTCTCACAGGTTCGTGTTTGAAGTTTTTCATGGGCCTATCCCAAGTGGTTTTCTCATCGAACACAGGAACTGAATAAAAATCAATAATAGACTTGAGAATTTGGAACTTGTTACTTCTAAAGAAAACATGACGAGGTAAGGGTGTTAGGAATAGCTCGTCCAGTGATATCAACTAACTCTATCACAGGTGAAGAAATGTCATTTCCATCAATTTCAGCCGATTCAAAATATTTTAACATTGATTCAAGGTCGGTGAAATGTGTTGCAAATAATACATATAAATCAGTATTATCGAAAAAATTTAATGGCAGAATTGTCTTTCAATACGAATCACCTGTTATTTAAAATATTTGCGACTTCTCTATTTGTCAAGCCGTAGTTGAGATATTTGTTTAAGGTTTCTTTGTCGTATTCGACAAATATCTATCCGTATTTCAACACGTGATAAAATTCAATGCTGCTTAGCAAAATCAATTTTTTTTCTCGTTCTACTTCAAAGCGAGCTACAACGTTAACATCACCATGAAACATTTCTTACAGCCTCTTCCAGCTGAAAAGGATTTATAATATTAGCTCGAGTAATAAATCTGTCCATTATTTGATAATCAGCATAAAATTGCGATTGCTGTACAATAAATGCAAAGCATTCCATTATTTATCAATTTTCAAAATATTTGTTAGATTTTCCCTTGTCAAACAGCAGTGGGCCCATTTCAAAACAGTATGTCTACCATATCTAACAAATATTTTTTTTTATATATATTTCTCAAGTTCCTCTGCCTCAAAATCTGTCAGTAGCACATCAAACGCTGAGTGAGGATCGTATTCAACGAGAAAATTAACATACTTTTTCTGTTTTCTGATTGCTCATAAACAACATGACAGCGTCGAATAAGAAGTTCATAATTAAGATTTTAGCTCTGACTATTCTACTTATTTCGTCCGGCATTTTATTACAGTAAATTAGAAAAAAGTCTTGTATATAAGATGACTCAAACAAATGTCTTGTTTGCGAAAAGACTGTTCGATTTTTACACCAATATTGATCGTCTTACGGAGAACCAGCCAGTGAATCAGCATTCAGCAAATTCCAGTACTGACAGTCAGCATGTAAAACAGACTGCTAGAAATCTAAATACTGCAGCGGATCAGAATTTGACAAATTCCAATACTGACGGTCATGTGGAACATCTCAAATTTGATCTAGAAACATATTTATTTCCTGTCAATGAGGATAAATTTGCAGATGAGCCAGGTATAGTGCAAAAAGATTAACAAGTTTATGTAGCAGCAAAATCGCGGTATAATGTAAAAATCACCTCGCTAAGAAGATAAAAAAAGTTTAATTTTACTGTCTCTGAACATCAAATATTCTGGGAGTTGTTAAGGCCGTTTATGAACCGTGGACAGTTAGAAGTTTATGGCCGTCGAAAAAATATAAAATTTGATTTTCTGTTTGTCACGATTTTTAACTTGAAGGGAGAGTGCGTGCTAACAACAAGGCGAAGACAAAATATTTAATATCGTTGCGTCGGCCAGCGAAATGTAAGTCTGTCCTTTTGAAATATAAAAAGATTTACAACAACTGCATTGGATCGCAGGGTGTTATACACCCCACGATCGAATCGACTGCGATTTAATCAAAGATTTTTTATTTCACTAGTTGCTATCCAGCTATTAAAACTTTCGCCGTACCTTGTCCATTTGACCAAACTTTTCTTACCTTTTCTTGTTATCACTCGCTCGATGACAAATATATCCTGCTCTGTCCGCTGTAGCTCCTTTTCGCAGAAACTTCCAATAATTTCGTCTCCCGCGGAATCTTTCAGCTTGTAAGTTACAGGCATTGTTGTTAATATTTTATCCACAATGAATACTTCCTCTTACCAGTTGAGTATGAATCCTTTTTCAGAAGTTTTCTTCACTAATGAAATTCTAACTCTATCACCCACTCTAAACTTTTGTCTTCGGTACATATTCTCGTTCGCCAGTTTCGGGTTACTTACAGCTTCATTTGGTGTCATTCCAAGTGTTTTATGTTTGTGTTAATGTAATCTGATATAATCCATGGCAGATTGTCAACATACCTGTTAGTAGTTTTGGCTGTAAGTTGTTTGTATATCTTTTCTTTTACCGTATGATTAAATCTCTCGACGACGACACTTTTCCCTCATTTCCTGTGATATATTTGGTGATATTATTTTGTTCCAGAAACTGCTCGAATTGCTTATTAAAAAAACTCCGCTCCGTGATCTGTCCATACCTTATTCGGTTCTCTTTCCGTGTCGATTATAATACCTCGTAACGATTCGGTTATATATTTACCTGTTTTATCTGTAACAGGTATGTTAAACGCGTATTTATTTAAAATGTCAATTACATTCATTAGGTACCTTTTATTGTCATTATGCATTGCAATATGTGACATATCAGCTAGATCTATTGATATATTATCAGCTGAGTTTGCGACAACCTTCCGTCGAGGAAATTTTTTTTAGGTCTGTGAAGTTCATGTGCGAGACCGATCTGCGGTCCATCATCATAAAGTACATTTTTTCCGAGTCGAGACCCTCCGAGTCCAAGTTTATATTTCGCTCCAATTATACCTTGGACTAGCTTACATTCAACTGGCTCCCTTATTCCCTTCGGTCTCATATCACTTAGCTCATCAAGCAGAATACTGTCGCAACCAGATTTATCGTTTTCGTTATCACGGTAACATATGTCATGACGCATTCCGATTTGATCGACCTGATTATTGGGCTCCTTCCCCGGGATGGGATTGTCATTTTGATCAAGCTGCTTATCCAGAGGATTCCAGGGTCCTGTATAACTGTAGCCTGGCAGGGTCCGTCCACCTTTAGGTTTCGGTAATTTACCAATTGTGAATATCAAAGCTGGATCCGATTACAGCTCATTTATTACAACACTGGCAATAAGTTACTATTTTATCCTGCTCGAGGCAAAGATCATGGTCAGCTTTTACATGTACACGCTTTGCCTTGCATTTTTGTTATAATTTAATCGTCGACTAAAATAGTATTAGGAATTCTTGGCATTTCCTGATCTCTATGCAATAGTGAGTCACGTTTGAGAAATATGCTGTTTTTGCGACCACAGGCAGCATAGATACTTGTGAGTATATGTCGGTTATTTTTTTTAGTTTCCATGGTTTCATTTGTATTTTCCATTTTACTTCTGCATTTCAGGCAATACGTGGTCATTTTTATATTTGCTTGTTAGAGAAAATTGCAATGTTATCGTTTTCCAGGCTTAGTTTAAGTGCAGATTGTAATATAAATTTCGGAAAATCATCCAGTACAGAGGACTGGGACATTTGTTTGATAAACATAACGCAGTAATATCCACAAGCAGGCTGAAGTTGATTAGACGAATAATTGATTTTTCTTTGTACTTTTGGGACATTAGCACGTCCTGTTTGATAATATCGCTTAGTGGTAGCCCAAACGAATCAAAATAGTTGTTTTTATAAAGAGCTACCCAATGCGTGCCAGATCCGTCGTTGAAATTTTGGATATTTATAACACAACTTCTCGCTCCAGGTTGAAGTGATTGAACCGCTAGCGGTAGAATTCTTTGAATCCCCAATCTTTGATATGGCACCCGAGGTAGCAGATATCCCCAACGTGCCAAGCATTGGCAATAATTTGGGTAGTACCGTTTTTGCAATAGTTGCCAGTGCAGGTCCCTGAAAACTACCACGGAGCACTTGCGATCTAGACATTGCAGTAACTTGCGCTGCTGATAAATTTCAAATAAACGGTTTTTCCAGTCGTATTTTATTAATTTGCCTCTGTGCTAACATTAGTTCATCGAAACAGACTGTCCTTTAATAATAGATCACTTCATGCACAATATATTTCATTCTGTATTTATTTTCCTTCTGCTGGATAAAATTTGTAAGGCAGTCATTACGCCGCTTGTTAGGGGATCAATACATTTGTTTGATTAAATTATAAAGTGCAATGCACTTCAAGTGCAGAGGAACAAACACCTGGTAGTCATTCTTGATCAGAAAATCGGCACATTCAACCGCTCGTTAGATAAAGTTATAACCCAAATGGAAAGTACCAGACACTTCACACTTAGTATTTAGACTTGGACGGTCATCCTGCCCTTGGTAGAATCTATCGTTAAGAATCAGTGAGATACAATTAGCGCGTATGCATAATACACATTATCTGGAGCAACTGGAGCCTGTCCAAGTGACCACGTGACTTCAATGTCTGAATTTGACCCGATAGCTCGTTAGCTGACATCAAAATGAAATATCGGATAAAAAGTTCTAAACTCTTCGATTGAAATTTGAGATCCACTGTCAGTATCCTGATATTTTTGCATAGCTTCCATCAGATACATGTTAGCTCGAGATACGTCTCTGTCAGCTAATGTTGTAACATCAGCTGCAAAATTACATTTAATCGCTCGTTCTGGTTACTGCTTAGAATTTATTCTGACAAATATTCGTCTGACATCTGGACTATCAAATACAGAATTGTTTAGAAGCTGACTTCCACGTCTATCCTGTCGTTGAAACGCAATAAATATATGCCTTGGTAACTGCTCACTTGGTGATTTTATGTGCCTGGTATTATTGATAGAATTCGGTATTGCGGTTTGAGAAACTTTATTCTGCATAAAATGTATTTTTTTGTGAATGCTGTTAACATCGTCTCAAATTCTATTGATTTATCAATAGACGGAACAACACGTGGCATCCACAACGCTAGTTGTAAAAGTAAAACCGACAATCATCATCAGCAACAGCTCTCATCAGACAATCGTTTTGATCAGCTCGGTCAAGTATAAGTGTATGTTTGATACCTCGAAATACCTTATTGTAGTCTCTGCAAAATCCGAATATTGTGCTAAGCGGAATATTGTGAGCTATTTGTAAATGTAAGTCGTTAAGTGTAACATTCGTCATACTCTCCATTTCTAATATTTATTATATTTATTATCCTGTTTACTATGGCTAACGTTACGGTTCCATCAGCTGCGCCAGCTGGTGCAGTAATTCTAAGAAAATTACAAACTGCTATCAGAGAAGTCCTGGTTGCATCTGCATCTTCATCTGCAGTTGGTGCAGTAATTCCAAGAGATAAAGTGTTTGTGATAAGAAAAGTTCTCACTAAAGTTAGATCAGTAGCAGCATCAGCGCCAGCTGCAACTGCATTAAGATAATTAAATTCTTTTGAAATAACATATCCAGTTCCAGTATTTTTAACCACAGTATATTTGTTGCAACAGATCGTGAATAGTCGTCGCTGAAGGAAACTATGTTAAGAATAGTACTTGCATTTGGCAGGTGCATTGAAATATCTTCTACGTTTGATTAGGTGGTTGATATATAGCGCTTCTAAATAATCTCCAAACGTTATTAACAAGTGTCACTTGTGTAGCAGCAGGTACTACTGCACCAGCTGCTGTTCTTACACTTCCTCGTACTGCAAGTACGGCTTTGTGTGGTAGCAAAAACACGTCCTCGTCTCTTGTATTAAAAGTTCGAATGCCAGTTTTGTTAGGTTCGTTTGAATTTTCATCGAGATATTCAACATACTTAAATTCCGTCATCTGTTGGTATTTCCTCGGTCAGGTCAAGGTAATTTTTCACAGACATTATCTGTTATTGTTAGACAAAAATTAGAACGGCGCAATATCTGGTCGAATGTTAGCACGGTTCGCTAGCGAACCAGCTCTAGTTTTAGTTACTAATTTTCTAATAATTTCTTCGCCGGGCGAAGATAGCAGGTTTTTGTTTTTTTTAGTCGTTTTTATCATTCGCCTCAGTAGTTTCTGATGTTAGTGATATTTCAGAAATTGCTTGTTTTATATCACTGTCGCTTACGATAGGTGCAATCTGTGGTCCACCCTTAATTTTAGCAGCAATTTTCTGTCCAACAGCTGAGCCTGCTGCAGAGGATTCTCCTGTGGTAAAAGCTTTTGATGCGTCTAACGCGATAGGCGCTATTTTTTTTGCAATTCTAGGTACATTTTCAATTATTTTAGAAAATATATTTCCAAACAATCCTCCTACGATATTTCTGTGAGAAATATTTCATTGTTTCATTTTATTATACAAAACTGTCTGAGAAAATTAATTGTGGTCAGCTAGCAGTGGTGAGCAGAGCTCACTGACCTCAAGTGCAGATAATATGTTACAATTTCGTTATTGAGATTTAGTTGCCGACCGGATTGATCAGTCAGTGTCATCGTGATAGAAGATATTTGATTTTCAACACTAACAGGACAGTAGATTATCTGTCTTGCATTTACTTGCATTAATAGAGCAGTTTATTAGATCCGAATTTACTTCTGTTACGTCTACGGGTGACCCTCTATCGCATGAAATTGAAGCACTTTGCGATTCAGAACCGTATTGTTTTCGAACAAATCCTAATATCGGCCCGATGCTGTTTGTGGTACTGAAATCAACAAAAAAAAAACAACAAAAAAACAACAACAAACCGTTTTTCAAAGTATTATTTTGGCACGCAATGTGTAATAGTTTGGAATGAGCTCAAAATTATCTTATGCTGATTCAACTTTAGTTGTAATCAATAACTTTATTGCTTTATTTAGATCTGTAACGTTAGAATCGCCTTGCTGTATCTTGACAGAAGTCCAATCCGGCCAGCTAGCTGAATTGATTGAAATGTGAAATCGTCATTCAAGTTAGTTCTGATATTTGCCATAGCGTGCCAAGCAGTAACTGAAACTAGTCCTATTTCGTATTGCGTGCGTGAGTCCAGCTCAGTTGGTGGATTATAAATAACAGAGAAGTTGGCACTGTCCGCCATAGTCTGTTACGAGTCAAGCAGTAATGTAGTTGATAGCATTCTTATTTTCTCTGTTAGATAAAACTGAACTAATGCCAGTTGGTGCTTTGCGGTTAGCGAATCAGATCGCGATGATAAGATCGTTGTGTAAAATATGATATTCGTCAGATGTTAGATAACCGTTTGATCTGAGATTATCTAAAATTTCAACAATTTCGTTGTCGATTTCTGTGAATAGTACTTCCGACTTCCTTTGATGCTATTAATAACATCTATCGGTGAACTATTTCAGCGGTCGAGTTAAAGATTTTCTCTTTTACTCTTTCGTCATCGAGTTTTTTACCTAATTTTTCTAATAACGCTTTTTTGTAATTAAAACCTTTTCCTTTTTTTCTTATGCTTGATAATATTCTCCGCAACATAACATAACCTGTGCATGAAGGAGATTTAAGTGAAACAGCCTTTGCACAGAGACAGCGTAACTCTCTCGGCCTTGGTACTTAGGATCCAGTGGTACGAAGATTCGTCACGGCTGGGGACTACTTCGGCTGCATTGGATAATATAATATCGTAAAAATCAGCAATAATAACTTCTCTGTGCATATTAAAATATTTTTGTGCGTCACCGTAATTAGTAGATTCTTATTCTTCTCATTATTTTTTTTCTCACAATTCTCAGTTGCTCAGTGTAATTATCAATCTTATTATAACCATTTTTTTTTACAGCATCAACTGTCATTTTGTTCTTGCTAAAAAAGTTCTCCTCAAAATCTGTTAACTTGGTAATATATATTTGATATTTATCTTCCCTTGTTAATCTATTAATCGTTTCATGCATCATAGCCACATGTTCTTCATTACCCTTAACCTGCTCTTCAATTTTTTGTAGTACTACAGCTTGTCGTACAGCTGAATTTCCTATTCGCTCAATAATTTGCTGTGCATCTTTTTTTCTTTTTTTTATTTTTTTATTTTTTTAAATTTTTTTTTGGCTCCTCTTCAAGAATACCTTGTCATTCATCCTTTCTCTGATAAGTTTTTAAGAACTTTTGGTGATATTGCAGAAATATCTGGATTTTTACCAAGTACTGCTTCGGTTACTGGCCTAAAAAGTCTAGCAGTTTCTTCTGCCGTTTGCTGTAGACCCTGACGTTCCTGCTCAACCTTCCTCTTGAACGCTGCTCTAGTTGCAACAAATTTCTTTAGAACCTGTATTCCTTTTGCGTCCATTTTTTCGTTTTATTTATTTTGTTAGACTAATTTTAGATTTTGACCGAATAGATTAATTTTCATAGTTCAAAAACCTGTCTATTCCACATCTGAACATACGATTTCGATCTCTTGCTAACTTATCAAATGAAAAGAAACTCTGTCCGCCATCACTAGTAGCGTTATGATAAAGTTCCGCAAATTTGTCTTTCAATACACCCCTGTTCTCGTGCTATGTTTGTACGTCGATATTGTCTAGTCCAGCAAATATTATGAAATAGCCTGTATTTCGCCTGATAAATCAATCCACGTTATAAAATCCTTGAGCTAGGTAGATTGCATTACATTTTCTGTTGCGCGATAAGGAAATATAAGATTTTATCTTCTTCATCTCAGCATTGCTGAGCGGAATGTCATCGAAGACAATTATTTTGTGCTCGTTAGAGTCTAGCTCGGCAACAGGAATTAAACCTTCGGGTTGTTTTATGATAAATTTACCACTGCCTACGCCAAGTTCATTTTTCAGCTTTTCGTTGTGTTCGCTAAGCAGCTCGTATTGCTGTGGATTGATCGTGTACATATAAACTCGATCATAGTTGAAGAGGTCATTAAGTAATAAATTTATCAGAAGGTTAGTTTTACCCGATCCAGTTCGTCCTACTATCAGATAATGATAGTCCGGTAGGTCGTGGTTATGTTGATGTTTGATTAATCGCTCCGTGTCAAAGCTGATTATGCTCATTCAATACCAGGTATTCACAAAATTTTATCTTGCTGTAATAATAAGAATGAGCTATTACACAAAATTTGGTACGTTAATTGACAGCTCAACCGACAAAACAGGAACTACGACCACCACGGCTGGTGTAGATTTAACAAATCATATTAAAAAAAATCAGGAGATACAATGACAGGTAACGTAAGTGTGTCAGGTCAGCGAATGCTAGACCTTGAGACAACATATCCACCAATCAACCCAGATAACTCACATGCAGTAAGCTTTGCGCAACTAAGTGTGGTCAGTAATGGTAAGTTATAGTTGTCGGGTGGAAAGATGACCGCAAATATCAACATGAGTAAAAAAAAAGATTGTAAATCTTGAAACCGATTACCCCCTCGCTAACATAAATAACTCGCAAGCGGTAAGTTATGCGCAACTTTGCTAGGTAGGTAATAATAAGTTGTCTTTATCTGGTGGGATGATGGTTGGAAATATAGATATGGGCGGGAGATTAATATTTAATATTCAACTTGATAAAACAACTTTGACCAATAACGATTCTGTAACAAATGTAAAGTTTGTCAAGGACAACTTTGTAATAAAATCCGGTGATACTATGGTGGAAATTCTAGATATGGGATCGAATAAGATAACAACTACGGCAATTCCATTAGCGGTATCAGATTTAATCAATAAAATTAACGTCGACGATAACATAGCAACGAATATTGCATCACGAGTAGCAAAATCCGGTGATACGATGACAGGTATGTTAAGCATGGAATCGAATAAAATAACAACGACTTATAATCCAGTCGCCCCATTAGATCTAACAAAAAAGAACTCTACGTGGACGCTGAAATAAGTTCATCATCATCGAGTGCAATTACTACCACAGATGACAATTATCTTAAAAACATCCGGAGGCACAGTTACAGGTGCGATCGATATGGCTAATAACAAGATTACTTCTATGTATGTATCCGTTTCTACATCCGATCTTACCAATAAACGGTACGTGGATAGTGTTACACAATCGCTTGCAGTTGGTGGTAGTAGGAAACGAGCTAAAAATAGTGTTGGTCACATTCCATATCTTGCTGATGCTATAAATAATCGCTGGGATTTTGTTGCAAGTGCATCAAGTTATTATGCGAAAAATAAGCCAGATTATGTGTTTGCTTTTAACCGTCCTCTATGTGACGGGTTAGAGTGGGACACAGACGGAGAAACATCAAACTTTTGGATCAAAATGAAGTGTCCAGCGGCTGTAGCAATATGGAAATTTCAACTACGATATGGAATAAAATCTAATTATGGAAAAACTTATAACTTTGAATTATAGGGATCGAAGGACGATTCAAACTGGAATATGCTGAGTAGTGTATTGACTGGTGATTTTAGTAGTTCTGATCAATTTATATTTTTTCCAGAAAGAACTACAAACAAGTACTCGTATTTCCGGCTTTATGTTTTTAGAGCGGATGGTCCATATCCAGGTTTGTCGATGTTTCAGATATATACACTTGACGATTTAGTGTGATTGTAATATATAATGTCTGTTGATCCCTCATCCATCAGAGTCGCAAAGGAGTTTTATAACTTTATACTAAACCCGAAAACGGAGATAGAAGTAGCTGATGTTGATTCGCTAGACCCAGAATGTGTTGAGGAATCAATAGAGATAAATATAATTGCTCGAATGAAAAAAAAAAAAAAACCCAACAAAACTTCAGAATCACCCGGTTTAACTGAGAACAGCGATAACTTTGTCAGAGGTTCAGGAATGAGAAACCCTCAACAGAGATACGCTATCAGATACTTTGATATAATTAGCAAATACTGTCCTGTAAGTGACTGTGAGGAAAGACGATTAAAAGTTGAAAAATATTTGATACATACACTGCTTGAGCTAAATAAATAAAATGTTTTGACGATTGCTAAATCTAACCTTGTAAAAACAAAATTTCATGGTGGTAAGAAACCAGAGCAAGAGCGACTAAAGAAGATTCACGACAAGCTTGACAAACTAGCTGAAACAAGAAAACACAACTTTCTTAAAAATCGTAATCTCAAGGACGCATTTGCTAAACGTCTAGTATTTCATGTACTCGTTATGGACTATTATGATAAAAAGACTCTGTTAGAAATAGTAGATAATAGTGCTGACACTAACTTGCTAACAACATCATATCTAGTTCTGATAGACTCTCTCACCGGCGATAAAGAAAAGTATAACATATATCACATTAATGCTGTACTAAACACAGATTTCAGAAATTGAGTCTAGAATTGAGTTATATGATAATGTCGAACGAGATCTATTTTATCAGGAGCTTGACGATATTATGACTATAGAACCTATTATTGATAAAAATTACAAAATACAAAATAGTTCTAAAAGAATTGCGTTGAAAACCTATACAAAAGAAGCTGGAAAGTTACTGACAGAAGCAAAATACATAAATATCAATGAGCTGATTGCTGGATACCTAAACCTACCCGCCAGTGACATAAGTATAGAGCAAGCTGGTATTCGCGGTTTTTTAAGTTTTGCAACAGCATATGCTATTCTCAGGCAGCATCTAATACTTAAAAACTTTAAACTGGGTCAGTTATCTTATGTTGTTAGTTATATCGACGAAAACAGAAGATATTTATCGTGGTAGAGTCAATGATAGTACTGAAATACCAACACATTTGATCCTCCATTTTCATCCTCAGTTTTAACAGAGATATTTACTGTATATATATATATATATATATATATATATATATATATATATATATATATATATATATATATAATAAATTTCGCATGATGTATGACTGATTTTAGAGACTTGTACACCTATAAATGATAAACGTCCCAGAGTAATACCTCATATTTCTTTTTTTAAAATCCATTTGAGTTCATATTGGTAATAATACTACTAAATAAAGAGTTTGATCGAAGTCTACACTCATCACGTTCAAAAAGTATTATGATTATTTTAAACATTAATATTTTACATCCGCAGTAATATTACTGTACTGTAATCTTTATCTGATATGTTTTACTTACGCTCTTTCTATCCCACTTCTCATATGCACCATAGAGCTTCTACGGGATTTAGGAGGTCCAAACTTCTCGGGTGACTGAAGGGAATTTTTTGGTTACATCCATATACAACACAGTGCACAATATTTGCTGTACAAAAGCACGATCGTAAGATATATCACATAGACATTACGTGCGGAAATTAAACACTTGAATTGCTAGGTTGAATGGAAGGCATAATTGTACGTCATATCCGTTTTTGGCACGCGGAAACTACCGACTGTTTACGGAGATTGCCGAATAATTTTATCATTTAAAAAAGAGGATTTTTGACTCTAATTAAACACTTTTACGGCGTGCATACATAACAAATGCGTTTTTTTTTTGTTTTTTTTTAAAATGACTCTAATGACATCACAGGTTTGTATAATATACATGGCCAATGACCTCTAAGGTACATTTCTTGATGTTAAAGTCCATTTACCATTGACGACTTCATTTAACCCAAGTGTCAAATTCTGTCTGTAGGAGCAGATGATCAGTGTAGCTGTTGATTGCTTGGTATGCTTCGAAATCATCAACGAAGACGTGGATAGTTGCACATTGGTTTTCGGCAGTGTATAAATTTTCCGAAAGTCTGTGGGCTTCACTCTTTCAAAATGTGTTGATGAGGATCATTTCAAAGAGTTCCACAAACGTAAGTTTATTTCTATTTCAACATGGATCCTACTCTTGTTTTCGCTCATAGTCATGAGAGATATCAGAGTCTCAGTGTAGCTGACAGAATTTACATGTTATGTGAACCAGGCGCAGATTTGCAGGAGGTCCCCAACTTGGCTGAAAGTGTGATTTCCTCATAGAAGGTTTAACGTGTCAGTATTTTCTTTTGTCCGACCGTGTTTCTGTTATGTATGTATCGATGGATGGACGTGTGTGTGTGTGTGTGTGTGTGTGTGTGTGTGTGTGTTTCTAGCATATATGCATGTACATATGGATGGCTGTATGACTAGTATGTATATATGCACCCACATATGCATGTATACATTTTTTAACCTTTGAAGGTGATTTTCATAATTGGTGTAGTAAGCAATATTATTCATTGGGATATTACAATCTTATTAAAATCAGATCTCCACTGTTATACATGAAGATCAGACAGCGACCGCTTAGGGGTCATGTTCTGGCAACCTATATTATTGCCATAATCGCTAATTTTATCAGCCAGTCAGATGAAGTCTTTATATCTTAGCGTTTGGAGACTGAGCAGTGTGGATGAAGAGCATGAATGTGTACTGAAAGATCTGATTCACTTTCAGATTTTGAAAGTTGCATTTCCATTGGCTAATTCAAAGGTCACTAGAACATGACCCCTAAGCGGTCGTCGTCAGATCTTCATATAGGACAGCGGAGATCTGATTTTACTCAGATTGTGAGATATTATCAGTGTAATATTGAGAAGGTTCCAGTACTCGTCCATAATATCCAAACAGGAAATTAGTGGCAAGCATGCCTCATATGTACTTATATATGATGCGCATCATACGAGTTTCATTATTTGTGGCTTAGTGTGAATATTTCATATATCTTCTTTATTATTTGCGTCAGTGTGTCCTCATTATATAACAGTTCAAACTGATTTTCTTTCGGAAACAGCCTTTTTAAAACTTAAAAAAAAAAAAAAAATGTAAATGTGTTGAGTGCAAATAACTTACCTTGATTTAATCGCATATATTATGTAATATACATTTCTGTTATTTTTTCCCCCATTGCTAATATAATCTTGTGCGGAATTCTTCGAAAAGACTAAATAGGAGGCGTGGACAAACGCCTACCTATGAGATGGGGCGCCTGCGAATAAAAAAATGAAACATCATGCATGTGAGATCTGCTGTCGGCTACATGCTCTCTGTATCATCATGCCAAGGCTTCATTACATCGGTTGGCCAGAGTTAATATAGGACATTCATTCTGATGCTGCGCTATGTAGCTGCTGATGGTTTTCACCTAAGCTTCAGTGGAACATGCATGGTAGCCCACAAGATATGCAACTTCGGAATTTCTTTAGGAAATATTATAAGTCAACTTGCGTGCTTTATCCTGACACTAATTTATGGTAGGAAAAATAATCTAATGGTAAAATTCATGACCATATATGTATTATATTTTTCACTTATCACATACCTGAAGTAATTTTATGTTTAAAGTTTTATTTCAGGATGTACCTGATGTAATGGAGAATCTGCCCAAACTTTTAGCACAGTCTCCATCAGGGCCGGATCGAAGGCGGGCGGGCAAGTCTGATGTTTCCGGACCCACCCCACCCCCCGGCTAAAAAACTAAATGTACACACACAAATGTACACTCATTTGAAATTTGACCATCGTTTTATTCTTGGGCACGTTTACTGGGTATTATGCACAGGTGAACTCGAATATCTATAATGAATACTTTACGAATTTCTTTTTATAACTGTCGTTCTTTGGCAAGAAATGCATAAGAACTCTATGTGATATTTCCGACATTTGTTTCTAACAGAATTGTGGCTATTCGACAGTGGGCTAGACTGTCTCTCATCCATACACGACGAGTTTTATGGATGGAGTCGCCGATTGCATCTTCTAACGACATTCATACAGGTAGACCTTACGGAGGTGTCGGGGTATTATAACGTAGGTCTCTTGCAGGTATTATAGAAGTACAACACCTGGTAGATTCCAGATAATAGGTATTACGATCAAGACAGGGGATTCCTCATTGCTTTTTGCCAATGTCTATTTACCTCGCGATCTTGCGGAAAATGTTGGGGAATTTGTAGATTATTTGGGCAAAATTAATTCTATTGTAGAAAATGCTAATACACTAAATGTTTATGTAATAGGAGATTGCAATGCTAATACACTCAAATCCACTCCCGCTGGAGATGAACTTCGCCTATCTTGTGAAGAATATGGTTACATCATATCGGACTTAAAACTAATAGTAGACCATACAACAAATTTTACTTATCTCTGTGACTCGCATAATACAACTTCTTGGTTGGATCTTTGTGTCTCTACACAATCTGCTGATTCCGCTATTACTGATATGAGAATAATGTACACCCTACTAGGGTCCCACCATCGTCCTCCTTTAATGACTATCAACTCTGATCTTCTTCCTAGATCTGATTCTTGCCCCAGTAAACCATTAAATTCGAAATACATCAATTGGTGAAACCTTACTGCGTACAAAAAACTGACGAGACGTGGAGCCAAGAGGACATCGAACATTATGGAGATTGTCATCACCATGGGACGGTGATGGCTCACCATTTCTAAAGTGACTTTGAACGGAGCCAAAATCATTTCCATGCAAGTGGGCCAAGTGCAGTTTAAAGATTCGATGAGTTACTTGGCCATGCCTTTGAGCCGAATGCCTAAAACGTTTGGAATGACAGAAATGGCCAAAGGTTATTTTCCTCACTTTTTCATTACCGAAACCAATCAACACGCCGTACCACCGCATTTGCCTGAGGCTCACTACTACGACCCCGACAACTTGCATACCGAGGAACGAGAAGCTTTCTACGCTTGGTACCACACTCACGCCTCGGAGCCCTTCGACTTTCAGGAAGAAATGTTAAAGTATTGTCGTTCTGACGTGGACATTTTACGGCGTTGCTGTGGAAAATGTCGAGAACAGTTCATGGAGCACGGAGGGATCGATCCTTTGAAAGAAGCCTGCACCATTGCCAAAGCGTGTTCCTTAGTGTACCGCCAACGATTCATGCCCGAAAAAACACTGGTTGTCATTCGCCCTCAAACGACCAATTTTGTGAAAAGTCAATATTCGGTCAAAACCCTGCGCTGGCTACATTACTTGTGCGACAAGGAAGACAAATGGATCCAACACGCCCGAAACGGAGGTGAAAAATGCGTATTTTACGAATGTCCCATCTGTGACGCTCAACGTGGCAGTAAACGTCAGTTTTTACAACGGACCATGGAAGACTTGTACCAGGCCACTTGTCAGCGGCGCTTGAAGTTGGAACAGCAAGGATATCAAGTGGTGGAAATATGGGAACACGAGTACGATCACCGTTTGAAAACCGACCCCGAGTTGAAGCGCACCGTGGAAAGTTACAAGGGGTAGGACCCACTAAACCCACGGGATAGTTTGTACGGAAGACGGACGAATGCCACCTGTTTGCTGCACCACGTCGATGAGGAGAAAGGAGAAGAAATGAAATACTTGGACGTGTGTTCGCTTTATCCTTTCGTGTGCAAATATTGTCACTTTCACGCAGGGCACCCGCAATTGCTCACGGAACACATTGGCCTGGACAACAGTCGCCAATACGAAGGATTGATCAAGTGCAAAGTCTTACCCCCCACGGACTTGTACCACCCCGTTTTACCTCACCATTGCCAAGGAAAACTGATGTTTCCCTTGTGCCGAAACGTGCAACCAAGACCGACCTTGTCAGCACACCCAGGAAGTACGCGCCTTGACAGGAACGTGGGTAAGTGTGGAATTGTTCAAAGCTCTGGGCCTGGTGTACCAACTGTTAGAAGTGTACGAAATTTACCACTTTCCCAAGAAAGAACAGTACCCCAAGGGTGACGAGACTCAGAAAGGCATTTTCGCAGACTAAGTGGATTCCTTTTTGAAACTGAAACAAGAAGCCAGCGGCTATCCTTCCTGGTGCCAGACTCTCGAAGACCAAAAAAAATTCAAAAAGAAATACTGGGAGCAGGAAGGCATCTCTTTAGACCACGTGGAGATAAAAAGAAGGAAGGCGATCGTTTGCCAAGGTGATGTTAAATTGCTTGTGGGGCAAAATGGCACAGCGACCATGTTTACCCAAGACAGAGTATTTGACAGAACCTTCCCGCTACTTCCAGATGATTCACGACAAAACCAAATACATGAAACACGTGGACGTCGTTCGTGAGGATTTGATCTTAGTCAATTACGAAGAAGAACTGGACTTTGTAGAGGCCGACGAATTTGGAAATGTCATCATTGCGGCTTACTTGACAGCCCATGCGCGCTTAAAAGTGTGCAAAGCGTTACACCAATCTGGAGATCGTGTGCTGTATTTTGACACGGACAGTTGCATCTACATCGATCGTCTGGGTCAACGTCACCCTGTCATCGACGGAGACCGTTTAGGAACCTGGACTGACGAGCACCCCGACGACAAGATTCTAAGTTTTCTTGTTGGTGGTCCCAAAAATTTCGGCTACAAGTACCGGGACCCACAAGGAGAAGTGCACACCAAGTGTAAAGTGAAAGGATTGACTCTCAGTTATAGCGCCAGTCAAGTGGTGAACTTTGGCGTGCTGAAAGAAGCCTTGCAGTCTGGAGAGGATCGCAATTTTAGAGTGACCACCTACGAACTGCACAAGATTTTACGTTTACCCACACACCAAATCGTCAGTCGGCCTTTGGAAAAAGTCGATCAAATCGTGTATCAGAAGCGAGTACGACGTCCCAACCATTTCACTTTACGGTACGAACACACTGGTATAAAAAATGGTTCCAAGACGATAGCCACCAACAAGAAGGATGACTTCGACACAGAATCGAGTGAGAGACCTACTGAGAACTCCAAGTTCAAACCATACCATTTTCCTGTCTTCTTGCCTGACTATTGTAATTGTGCCAATCCATTGGAAACGTTTCAAAATGGCCCACGGATAGGGAAGGATTACCTACTGCAAATGTTTTAGTTAGAACAGGATGTGTCTACTTGGGACCTGGGACTGGATTGGGATACAAAGTACAGTATTTCAGTTGTGGTCTGAGGTTACGTATGGATCGATGTATCTATAAAGATTTAGCTATTCTGGAACATACTCGATGGTCTCCGCACTGTTCTTACCTTTCTATGGCCTTTCCACCCATCACATTACGGTTCAGGTATGACGGTACCTTAGAGAAGGTAGTACCATTGTCCAGGAAGAAAAAAAGGAAGACTTTCAAAACTAGGTATAAAAAGGAACGATGTACAAGCTCGAGACTTCATTACGACTAGTATAAAAAGGGACATCGTCCAAGACCGATAGTTCATTGTAACTACCAAGACCAAGCGATAAAGATGAATGCTAACAAGCAGACAGCACCATTCAAGTTCAGTGATTCTCAAGTGGAGTGCGATGATGTGCCTTACGGTGGCAGGGATGCCGTACGCTGTGACATCAGCGATTCAGTACCACATCATGGGGATTTTGCTATGACTGCTACGACCATACCTACCATGGAAAGTGATGCCGTGCGTGTCAAACCTGACGGATGCGAAAGCGATGCCAATCGTTATCGTACACCTTTTTCACTTTATTGGTTTTCGTGGTCAATGTCATCCTCTACGCGAAACCATGCAGCTACCACCCTACGAATGTCATCCAACCGTGAGCAAACTCCTGCGGATTTCACCGTACCCTCATCGAAATGAACCTGTGAAAGAAGAATATGATTTACCTGTGCGATTGCCTGAATACTGCGACTTTAAATGTCGATTCCAAACCTTCCAAGGAAAATGGCCTAAATATCTGGGAGGACCTACCAACGAAGAATTAGCCAGAGCCGGATTTATCTGCTTGGGCCAAGGGGATAAAATCAAGTGCTTCAGTTGCGGTGTGTCACTTCACCAGTGGGAACAGAAAGATTGCGCTTACCTGGAACATGCTCGATGGTCTCCACACTGTTACTACCTATCTTTAGTGGGACCTAGTAATGGAAGTGGCATACCATGTCGTTTAAGAAACCAGCTTGGCTAGGAGTCAAACGTTGGGGAACACCGAGACAAGTATTTATACCCTATTGGAAAAATAATCTTCAAACATTGCCAAACGAATTGCAAGAGAAGATCTATAAGGAAATTTGGCAGGGACTTGCCAGAGCAAAATCTCAGTTGGTGACTGTAGAACTTTTGTGTGGAGAAATTTACAAGAGAAAAGTGACAAAAGTTAACAAATTTGTCAGAATTCTCTGGATCAAGAGTGTTTTCTTCCGAATATTCCGGTTTAGACCATTTACATTAGAAGATTTTAATGACATTCTTGACCGTTTCCTGGAATGGCATTGGCCAGAAATTACTCTCTACGTCCGTCACTTTCGCGCTAGGAGGTATAAAAAAATGACTACCATGTCACGCCCATTAACAATTGTGATACAACAGATTCCGTGGAAGGAAATCAATGACAGAATTCAGACTGTGGAGGATTACCAACACTTATTACGATAACTGTGTCCATTCAATTGGGGTCGACGTGTGGTGTGTGTTTTAGTGACTTCCTTTCTGGGATTTCGTTTACCAGCCGATTGATTGTGGACTCTTTACGAACAGTACCTACCACAAAAAAAAAACCATGAACGTGGTCCCTTTAAATGTACACGAGGGACTCATTCTATTAAAAGCCTTGCGCTTTCATCTCGATACTTCTCGACCTCTACGGGAAAAAAATATTCATTATTTCTTAGGAACTGAAGATGTTTACAACGATGTGTGTGTGGCTTGTGACTAACACCCTCACTGGAAAGCTGTACGTGACTGGAAAAGTTGGGGTTTCAAGGCTTGGACAAAAGAAGTGGCACACTATGCCCAAGATTTGTGATCCTGACTTCCAAAGTCCAGTGAAAAAGTTACTTTTAAACCAGTGCTAGTGACAGTGCCAGAAGAAGAAGAAGAACCTGTCACCGAGGAAAACCAATCACTTCAGGACAGGGCTGTCATCAAAGTCCCTGAAAGGTCATTCCAGGAGGACCCCTGTGTGAATGTGCCAAGTGTAGAGACTCTAAAAACATTACAAACTGTCCCTACGATACCAGACCTTGGTTATCAAAAATGTTGTACAGTCATTTGCTTATATTCCACTTTGATGGTTTGGATGTGTATTTTATCCATGTAATTAACCATTTGGCTTTTAAGTATTTTTGTCTTTCGTGTTCACATTTAAAGTTTGCAATAAACGTGTCCTGAAAAAAAGTATAAAACCTCTTGTCTTGTCTGTCTTCGTGTCAAAAGTGACATTCCCTACACTATGGCTACCTCTACTGTCTCTGCTCCTTCTTCCTTCAATTTCAAAGTCATCGACGAAAACTTAGATCGTGCCAGTTGGGAGGCCTTGTATATTCGCCATCCTTTTAAAAAGTTAATGGCCGGACCCAACGGTTCAGGCAAAACCGAACTTGTCAAACGTTTGATCAAACATAAACATCATTTGATCAATCGTCCACCTCAACGAATCGTGGGGTGTTACAAAAAGTGGTAATCGGCATACAGCCTCCTGCGAGAAAGTCAAGGCGATTCCATCGTGTTTGTGGAAGGCATTCCTGGCGAAGACGACGAGATCGTGTCTGAACCCAATCAAACTCATCTGGTCATCTTCGAGGACATGTTAGGAGAAGGCAAAGAAGAAATTAAACTGTGGGTTACGCGCAATGGGCATCATCGTAATGCCAGTGTCACTTACATCACCCAAAATTTGTTTCAACAAAGTAAAGCCCATCGCACATTCAGTCTCAATACTCATTACGAGGTCTTGTTTAAAAGCCCTAGAGATAAATCGCAAGTGCAAGTGTTAGCCAAACAGTTAATAACGCCTTGGCTGACCCATGCGTACGACGATGCCATTCAAACCCCACACGCGTACTTACTCCTGGATTTAAAACCCACCCCCACCTCCCATTATTTGCGATTTCGTACCAATCTGTTTCACCACTGGTGTCAAGACGGAGGGCCTGTCGTTTGCACGTCCCTGTCGACTTAACAACAACAACAACAAAAGTCTATGAAAACCTCGGAAACTTTGGGTCTGTGTCACACATTTTCAACATGACGCCCCTTCAGTCTCATCTTTCCTTCAAATTGATTCGTGCCTTGTACGGTATCAGTCGCAAAAAAATCCACAAATACGTGCTCGTGTCTTAGAAGCCAGTCTCAAAGACGTCTTACGATGGTTTAGGGTGACAGCACGTCAAATACTGCAAGGCATCATTTACATTCCACATCAAACCAATCGCTTTTAAGAGAAACAAAGTAGCTTTGACGCAACTGGGAGATGCCCGCATCGATACTCAAACCAAAAAGGAAATCATTTTCAAACCTAGAGGTAGCGGTTCTCTAGGAGGTGTCATCATTCGCTCCCTCATAAAATGGAATCCTAACACCACCAAAGTCCTCCCCAAGAAAAAGTCACTCCCCGACGTACACAGAAGAAAAAGATCAGCGGTCTCAAGACCAGGTCACAGCCTCAGAAAAAAAGTCCCCAGAAAAGACCACAGAAAACAGCTTCTACACGCAAGAGGCACTTTGGCCAGGACGCGACCTTACATCCCCAAGCCACGACCTGCAGCGATGGTGAACACGTCTGCAGTAGCTTCAGGTTCTTCCACTTCTCCATTGCTGGTGATGCCTGCCAAACCTGATTTGACACCCATCTTTCCTAATCTGATGAAACAATGGAAACCCGCGTCTCCAAGAACTTCTCCTCCAGCGGTGACACCCTCTTCCTCTTTTGCTGCAGTGGCAGCTGCTCACAAAGTATCTGCCCCCAAACTCAAAGTCCAAGAGAGATCGGGCACGTTACAGAGTTTACTGGATTTATCCAAGCAAGAACTGTCCCGATTTAGTCCGTTGCGAACCCCTCCACGCCACGTGATGCCTGCCATTAAAATGATACGACGTAAAGACAATCAGTGGCGACGCATTCCAGTATAATAAAGACCTGAGACAGACGATGGAGATCAGTGTTTCTTTTGCTCCTGAACGCCCAAAGATGCCCCCTCGATGAAGTGTACCACGATCGTCGTTCTTCTGTCCAAATAGGAAAAGGTAAATGAAAAGGACAGTTTCGACACCCGAAAAACGCTTAACCAAGCATCTACGTCGCCCCTTGAAAAGACACAGTGGTCTAAAGAAAAAGAGGTGCAACCAAAGGGAAGGATTGTTTAGCGATTGTGGGGGAAAAGTTGTCACATTTTTGACGAAGCGATAGTCCAAAAAAAGATAAAAAAGCGTGTGCCAAGTCATTGACGTCAACATATTTTTGGTGAGTGCCCCGGAACCAACAAACAATCAAATATGTCACCCCCCAGAAGACATCCCTGTTCTACCCCCAAAGGAAAGAAAAGTAAAGGACTGCCTCCTCGTTTAGTCAAACACTGGGACATGTTTTCCGTCCTGTCCAAAGCTTCTCCACATATGCGAAAAAAACTCATTCAAACTACCTCCAAAGACGTTATCGATACTATCTACGAATGTTGCTTGAATGTCTTAAAAGGAACGATATCTTTGTATAAACATCAGAAAGAATACTTAGCCAAGTATTGACACGTTCTTCGCCAAATGGTCCAAAAGAAAATCCCCATTAGTCAAAAGAAAAAGATGTTGGTGCAACGCGGAAGATTTTTACACGTGTTAGGACCTATTGCCAAAGCAGTAGTAGGACCCATGTTGGGACTCCTGGGGGGTATTTTAAGATAAAAGGAGGATTCTGGAGTTAAAAGATCTGAGACGTGACCATTGGAATCCGATGGAAGGACGAAGACTGACTTTAGTTCCTTACAAACGATGGATGGAATTCCATCGTTGGCAAGAACAACGGACCACAGATTTACCTCCCAATCCTCATTTGACCGAGATGTTCCAGTTACAACACGAATTGCAATCGTTGATGTATCGCAGCGATGTGTCAGAAACGGAAAAATCTTAACGGTACGGCCAACTGTTGCAACGATTGCAGCTCTTTCAACCGAAAGCTTTAGACGAAGCAGCTCTTCCAACTCTGAAAGATTTTAAGGCCCTGATGAAAAGTCCATCACCAACATCACCACCCCCAGCGGTCAAGACAGACGCAGCCCCATAAATGCGTGAGAAAGAAGAGGCACGAGAAGTCTTTCAAACACCGTGAGCAGCTCCCATCTCTAGTAAGATTACCGGTTCCTTGTTGACCCCTTCCCCTACACCCCAACGAGAAGAACTCAAAGCTTGGGTTAAAAAGATGATGTCCATTCCTCCTTCGACAGAAGTCAAAAAGAAAGAAGGGAAACCAGAAGTAAAAAAGGAAAAGAAGTCCAAAGTCATCCCATTACCACCACCACCACTACCTTCGACTTCTACTCCCATGGCACTTCGGACGCGTAAAGTCATTTCTAAACCACCATTTCGCCCCATCCAGAGTAGCATCAGTGAAGAGTGGGTAACCTACTAAAAAATGGAGAAGGTGTTCGCCAGCATTTACTACGATCCATCCCATCCTGCAGGTTACGGAGGAATTCAGAAATTGTATCGTGCAGCCAAAACCGACTGAAAAAAGTCCGTTTGCCTGAAGTGCAACGATGGTTACAAAAACAAGCCACGTTCACCTTACACAAACCCATTGGACAAAAATTTTCCAGAAGTCGCACCAGAGTGGAGGGCATCGATCATCAATGGCAAGCCGATTTAGCCGATCTCTCTCATTTGGCCACCTGCAATCGTGGTTACAAATATTTGTTTTGTGTCATCGGCGTCTTTTCCAAATTTGCCTGGGTCGTGCCATTGACTTCCAAATCGAATAGTGAGTTAATGGTGTTGAAACAAAGCGGGCGTCACCCTCTTCAATGGCAAACCAACAAAAGCTCCGAATTTCTGAACCAAGCTTTCCAAAATGAATTGAAGAAACGTGACATTCATTTTTTCACCACCGAGAATCCCGAAACCAAAGCCAGCATCGTGGAACGTTTTCAACGCACCTTGAAAGAACGCATGTGGAAATATTTTACGCATCAACACACTCTCAAATACATCGACGTCTTTCCGCACCTGGTCAAAGCGTACAACCAATCTTACCATCGTAGTATCGGACGTGCCCCCCCCCCCTCAAGAAGTGACTCCCGACAACGAAGTGACCGTCTTCGAGCGCCTGTTTGGTGCGTCCCAGACTGTTCCCAAGAAAGATGGAGTGTTGACGACTGGAGATTGGGTGCGCATTGGCAAAACCAAACGCACTTTCGACAAAGGTTACTTACCCAACTGGACCACCTAATTGTTTCGTGTCACTGGACGAGTGCGTGGTCGTCATTCTGTCGTCTATAAATTGGAAGACATGAACAGGGAAGTGTTAAAGGAACGTTTTACTTTCCCGAGTTACAACGCGCGACCAAAAAAGAAGACGAAGTGAACGACATCGAAAGCATTCTCGATCGAAGAACCCGAAAAGTGGGAAAACGACGTGTCAAAGAAGTCAAAGCACGTTGGAAAGGATATCCTCCCAGTTTTGACTCTTGGATCGACGCTTCGCAAGTCATGGACTATGAAAAGAAGTGATCATCATGCCCTTCAACACAGCCTCAGCTATCACAATGACCACACCTTCCCCCTGTTCTTCTGTGCAAGATCTACAAAAGCAACCCTTGTGGGTGTGGTGTGGAGAACGTGTGCCTAAAACGCAAATCGTCTTTTTCTGCCGAATCTTTTTGGTGTATTGTGTGATCGATGCTGCCATTACCAATTTGAGTTTGCAACAAGGAGACAAACAATTGTGGACTATTTTACTGAGCAGTTGCGTCGGTTACCTTCTTCCCAGTCCGTCCCTGAAATACTCTTCTGACGGGAACAACGGGAGACTTGAATCTAACGTCAGCCACCCTCCCAAAAGTCACCATAACAACCACAATCCTCTTTTAGACATGCCTCTCACTTCCAGCGACTCCTCGGACAGCAGAACTCTGGAATTATGAACAACCAGTTTTAATTAACGTTTCCCAGTGACAGTTCCATGGATGTGTTTGCCAAAAACACCTTATGCTCTTTCACTGCCAAATCACCTCAGGCCATCCGACTGGATCACGAAGCCCATTGGGAAGTGGCTTTGGTGGAAATCATTCACCCTACACAAATCCTAAACATCGTCGAAAATCAAAACACTTTTGCGGTCGAAGTTCATGATGAGCAAGTGCAAAAATTCTTGAATGACAATGTAGATTATTGAAATAAAATGCAGAACCTCCAAACTCCAAAGTGGACCTATAACTTGATAATTCCCCTAGGCTATTATTTTAGTGGTGAACATCTGGTGGACACGATTGCTACCAGGTTCAATGTCGTGTTTGCAGAGCCTTGGAGAAAAATCCCCTTCACCATCGAGTACCATAAAGTGGCTTGCCGCCTGCTGATGAAATTTAAGGAGAGCAAAGTGGTGTCCATATTATTTTGTCGTGAATTGTTTGACATTTCGGGTGGGGAGATGGAGATGAGGAAGACAATAGAGGAAAAAAATCGAATTAGCAATCGTTTACGACAATTTCGAATTTTGCATTGTGGTTTCGTTCCCCGGTAGAACTGAACCAAGGACTCAATTTGATCTTTGTGTATTCCGATGTGGTGGAGTACAACGTGGTGGGACACACCTCCGTACTGTTACTGCGTGTCATTCCTTTCAAAGTGGATTCTGCCACGAACGCTGACGAGGAAGGCGGAAACACCTATCACTTTCACCGCGAATTTGTACATCCTCACTATCTATCCGTCAGTAAGTCGTATTTCGACACTGTCAACATTACTATAAAAGAAGATCTGGGACAAATATATTATATTCACCAAAGGAAAAGTCACGGTGAAACTCCATTCTCGGAAACGATTTTCTATCGACTTGTAAGTCATGTATCCTGTGTACCAAGGAGTCGCTCGACAGCGAAGGATTGGTTTAGACGATATGTTGAAATCGGCCTTTCGTTCGGTGGCCCCGGTTTCGAAACGGATGGTGACATGGGGATTGCACGTCTTGAAAGATGCCGCGTTGACGCAAGGCAAAGAATTTCTACAATATGTCATCATCGACAAACAAAACCCCAAAGAAGCTTTCTTGAGAGCAGGCAAAAATGTCTTGCTTCAAACGGGCGAAGACATTTTGGCCCGGCGAGAAACTCCTAGAAATGCTCTGGACGCTGCCGAGTCAGTCATTCCTGCTTACCTGACATCACAGCAAGGACAAGGGAGAAAGAGAGGACGACGAAGACACCCTTCCAGAGGACTTCATGCCCCCAGAGCTTGAAAGACTAAGAAAAGAATTAGACTTTTTGATTATTAAATCACAAACAGAGAGAGAAAATGATGCACCGAGAGTCTTGCGCCTGTTCCAAGTCGGAACTGGATCGGTTTGCCATGACGCCCACCATGATGACGACGCAAGAATCGCAATGGGTAGAATTTCATCCCGTCTCCTCTTTGACGGGTTCAGCTTCCATCGACTTTGAAATCAAAGGACAGCCCGAAGATTACATCGATATGAATAGCAGTTACTTGTACCTGAAAGTCAAAGTAACCAAAGCAAATGGAGATCATATAGACACTGAGGAAATAGCTCCCGTCAACAATTTCATGCATTCCTTGTTCAGTGGAGTGGATTTGTACTTGAATAATAAACTGGTTAGCAGCAACATGGATACTTACCCTTACCGAGCGTACCTGGAAAATCTCTTGACGTATGGAAAAGAAGCCAAGAAAACCCATCGATATGCTTGAGTGGTATGGTAATTTGACACGGCAGGCAAATTCGAGGAGACCGATTTGATTACAGCTAAAGAACCAGACCACAATGTGGGATTCAACGAACATCGAAACAAAATCAAAGGATGCAACAAAATTTTAGAAATGATTGATCGGTTGCATTTGGACATGTAATTACAAGAAAAGTATTTGCCGGATGTCCGCCTGAGACTAAATCTCAGCAGTGACGCTGTCCATTTGATAGCCGATACTGATGATGTTAACGCGTACAAAACCAAAATTGAAGAAGCCCGACTCTACGTGCGACGTGTGTAAGTGTTACCTAAAGTGGGAAACGACATCAGTCACACTTTCAGCAGAACGACCTCCAAGTATCCGATACGACGCGAAGAAGTGAAAATCTTCACCATTCCCAAGGGTCAGCGATTCATGACCTTTTGAACCTAACTTTGAGAAGAAGAATTACTTGAGATCGTACTTGTCCCTGTACGAAGGCACTGGACAGTTAGGAACCAACACCAGCCACGGCATTTCGTACGAAGATTACGCAGGAGGATACGCTTTGTGGGCGTTTGATTTCACTCCAGAAAAAGGCAGCGACGAGGGAATTTCCACCCTATAAAATCCGGCCAGATTAGTGTGGAAGCTCAGTTTGCAATCCGAGAACCTGATTAAACGGCGAACGTCATCTTGTATGCCGAGTTCGATAATACCATAGAAATCTACAGTTTGAGAGAAGTGAATCTATATTATTAGAAGCTATGGAAGACTCTTATCCCTCTTTGAATGGTGGAGAATCTTTGGAAATGGAATGGGAGGATACCGTGGAAACAGAACCCAAAGACAAAGACGAAGAGGACGTGTTGGTCACGTCCAGAACAAGAACAACATTTAGTGTCCTGTTTCGCCAACACCTGGCAGATAAAATTACGGAATTGGTCAAGAAAGATTGCTATGGATGTCAAAACGATCATCCCAGTCAAATTCAACACGATAAATGTCTGTATCTGGAGGACGCTTGGGGTCTCATATTGGAAGAAGCAGTGTTGCATCAGTGCTATAAAGACTTGCGTGATCATTCCTCTCCTCCATTGACTGCTCTGGAGATCTATGTGGATAGTAGATATTGGTATTTTTTTCTTCCCCTTCTATGTGGATAGTAGATATTAGTGTGGATAGTAGATATTGGATTTTTTCTTCCCCTTCTGTGTGG
>JAECUM010010104.1:0-40744 GCA_016617855.1 Megalonaias nervosa
TATATATATATATATATATATATATATATATATATATATATATACCGAACTGTGAACGATGATTCACATTATAACTGATCGGAAGAAGATAAGTATAATGTATTAACGTATGTGCATAACATCATTCCGACATGGATGTATCTATGTATGTATGTACGGATGCATGCATATATGTATGTATGTATGTATGTATGTATGTATGTATGTATGTACAGATCCAGGATTGTATGTATGTATGTATGTATGTATGTACGGATGCATATAGGTAGGTAGGTATGTGAATATATGTATTTATGTATATATGCATGTACGGACCCAGAATTGTCTGTCTGTCTGTCTGTATGTATGTATGTATGTATGTATGTATGTATGTATGTATGTGTAAATATACTCACTGTCACCTGTTATCTTCATACTCAAAATGACACTGGGAATCGTCTGTGTGGTACCAAAAAAAATTTGTATATATTTATGTACTATCTCAAGTTTCGTGTCCGTTTATTTGATCATATTTACAAAAACATTAATAAATCTCTCAGACTTTGTGACCATGGCCCATATAATTTTGCACACAGCTCACTAACTCAATATGTTTAATTAATCAGTCATCTATTCATCTATTTATCTCTGTTGTTAACTTGATTTACTTTAAACGGCATGTTCCATCTCATCATGCAATATGCCTGGTTTACTATCTTTATATATTGGGCAAGCTGGTTCAAAGTGCCTAATATAAACAAGACCCGCCGACACATCATTAAACCTGTTGGAATATATTTATTTCTCACAATGATTTATCTTTACTACATCGCTATTGTAAACGTTGTGAAAATTATACGACTCGTTAATTTGTGCTTGTAATTCAACAGGCATTCCTTACTTAATTACAAATATTTCTTTTGAATAATCTTGAGTATATCCATTTACTTGATTTGTGCTTTCTTACTTTACAAAATTAGATTATGTCAATTTTGAATACCTGTGACGATTTCGACATACCTTGGTAGAAGCAAACTGGGATTTCAATATCAACGTGGATATATATATATATATATATATATATATATATATATATATATATATATATATATATATATATATATATATATATATCATACTGCATAGCATATTAATTTTAAGTGTTGTCCTTTTTTTCAGGATGTTGATAATTTTACGTACATTACTGTATCAGGCAGTTATGTCCACTTGGTCCAGTTAGTCATCTTTAGTAATCGAAACTTTCTAATGGACATGATCCTAACTCAAGCCGCTAACGGATGGAACATTTCGAGACTGAGATTCTGTACACATCATTATTGTTATGCTATTGGCTTGGTACGGGAGATACAGAGAGGGTATTTTTTCATACGTTAATACCGGATATATTTCATCGTGTGGTAGCAAAAACATGATATTTTAACGAGTGGTGTGTGTGTGTGTGTGTGTGTGTGTGTGTGTGTGTGTGTGATTATGTCTGCAGTGTAATAAATTATAATGATGTCTAGCACTGGAGCATCATGCCGAAGACATGTAGCATCATATCCCACCCAGTCACATTATCCTGACACCAGGCTGACCAGTCCTAACACTAACCTCTTAATGCTGAGCGCTAAGCGAGGCAGTAGCTAGTACCATTTTTTATAAGGCTTTGGTATGACTCTGCAGGGGCTCGAAACCGTGACCTCCCTCATCCGAGATGGACGCTCTAACCACTTAGGCCAACAGAGCGATGTTAGTTTTGGCATCACAAGATGAAATATGTCAGGTATTAACGTAGGAAAAGAAATTTTTTTTATTATATACCAAACTTGCTCCGGAATCGAAGTTTCAAAGATTAAACTCACTGACACAACACGCTCCCCCAACCCCTTTTCGTAAATTCACCTCACTTTCCTAGGTTGTTGATATAAATATACGTGACTTAAGAAAGCAGTAGGATTGAGTTGACCTAATCTGAAGCATTACATTACATTTTTTTCGTTTTAAAAACTATCTGGCCCCATCTGAAAACAAATCAAGTCCGATTCAGCAATGCATCACAGCCGCTTTTTCGTTGCTGTCAAGGAAGTAAATGGAAATAACTTCAGAGAGACTCGAAAGGTGTCTGGTCAAATTTCTTTATCAAAGAATAATTTTCGTGTCTGAAATGTATGGCACTTTCTATTTCATTTATTCTAGATCAAAATGTACTTGTTTGTTTTGTTCCATGTACAACTTTTGTATCTACACGCAAAACAAACGTCGAATGGCATGACGCGAAATCCTAAAATTTTACGTGTGAAAATAAAAGGATATTTTTTTCCCAAGTGAAAATAAGGATATATTTTTCACATGTGAAAATATACGAACGAAAAACATAGGAAAATTATTTCGCCAGTGTCTCAGTATTTCACACTTTAGTATATAGAAATAAACCAGAGATAAACTAAATGATGCCACATAAAAAAATATAACTTGGTTGAGTTATAGAGCGTTGATTTGCTCAAGTAAAGTCCTAATGATGCCTTAAAAGTGTTATAATTGTAATTTCATTAAGTTAGCAACTATCATAATAAAGGTGAAAACACCTGTTCCATTACTCTGCATTCCGATTATTGCTTAAACGTGATCATCTAGTATTATGTATCCTTAATTGGTAAGAGTTTGAAAATTCAAATTGCCAAAACTAAAACTTGAGTGTGGTTTTATAATTAATTTCGTTCCAACCTTGTTCGAAATGACCGTTACCCCTTTGATAAGTAGATTTCGAATAGCTCAGAAGACATTCGATAAATTGTATAAAATATTTTTCTCATTTTCGTTTGTTCTTTTTTTTTTTTTTTGGTTTAATCGTTGAACAAGGGGGCTTTAAAATGTTTGAAATGTTAAGAATTCAGAGCAATACCTCGATGTTCCAAAGTAAATAATAACTACTCTATAATTCCCCGAATATGGAGAAACCTTGAATCTTTTTTAATTTACATACCAATTCTGGGAGATAATTGTTTCTCTTCTGAGCGAGCGAAATGGGAGGGTACTGTTCACTTTTCGTCCACACAGTTCTTAAACTTTCCTTTCCCTTTCCTGAAAGTTATCAGGTAAAGTTACATACACTAAATATTCATTCGACCTTAAATTTTGCTTCGCCGAAAGCTTCCACAGTGGAATTTGTTCGTGAAAAGTTCTGAAGTAAACAAAATTCTTTATTCCAACATTAAGTTCAACTCTAAAATCGTTGTCAGTTGTGATCAGATATAATTTGAGAGAAATCATTCATTTAAAATATTATTCATCGGATTTGCAAAGTGCTCATTGTCAGTTTGGACTAAAAGACTATTTTAAGATTATTGTGAATTCATTCAAGGACTTTCTGAATTAAATCGTTTGATACATCAAGACTATTGGAACATCAACACATCCATTGTTGGATTTAATTCGGAACAGTACATGTACTTCTGTCTATATGCATATAGTGAGTTCAATTGTATAGAAATCCATCAAATTCCATGACGTACGTATGCGTTAGTACCATTAAATTTCATGATACAACTGCGTGAGACAAAAAGAGCTCAGTGCAAAACCCTCACGTAAGCACTGGAGCGTGATAAGTAAATAACTGTAACCTATTTTCCTTTCGGTGCGTATCATCGTAAAATATACGTCGCTGCAACTAAATGTTATCTATGGTAGGTATACTAAGCACCATCCAGTCCACTGAGGAAGTACTCTTTACCACACCAAAAATACTTGTATCTGTTAATCCAAACTCCATAAAGACGATGTTCTATCTTCCTCTAACAAGTGCGTAGCAGTTTCTGAAAGAGCCTTTATCGCTTACGTTCACGCTCTAGAATTAGGGAAAAAAAGATTTAAGCCTTAGCGTGCAAACCAAACAGCAACAACTTTATCCTAAATCCGAATCGACGGCAAATAACTTCAAGTAAAAAGTATTAAAATCAGATCCAGTTATCAAATTATATATATATATATATATATATATATATATATATATATATATATATATATATATATATATATATATATATATATTCAGAAAGCACCTTCCATGTTTCTTTATTCTGAAATGAGATAACTGAATAATTTAATAAAATAAGATACATGCTGATCAATATTATCTTTTGAACATAAATACTAACTTAAGTTTTGCAAAAATGCACTTTTTAGGATCTTCTCTCTTACCATTGGCGTCAGTGTTTAGGGAAGTGTATTCCTCCAAACTTTGCGATAACTCCTTTGTTGTTATCCTGTGTTCTTCCTCATCAAAACATCGAAGTATCAGTTTAAATATTTCATCCGGTACACATGGTGGATGTCTTGGATTCAGGTTACCTTTTATTACCTTCAGAAACGATACACAAATCAGAATAGAGATATGAAAAATATAGATGTCCTAGGCGATCAAACCTCTCAATGTGGATTGTCTTTGCAATAAATATGATCCTTCTTCTAAAACATGGTTTCTGTACTTTGCAATATCTTTTGTGCTTCTCTGTTTATTTCACACAGTAGGCTTTCAATAAAGTAACACGGTAATTATTGAATACGGCTCATTTGATTCAGCTGTGACAGCTAATAATAATATATATTTTGTAACTAATTTATGTGCATAAGTAAAGATGTATCTAAGTCAAACACGTACTCTAAACAAAATTACTTGGAAATATACAAAAATGACAACGGTAGCTTTCACGTTATACATGTTTCTCTTTGTTCCTGTTGTGGTGGTCGTGTTGGTGGTGGTAGGTGAAGAAGAAAATGAAATCAGAGAAAAGAAGAAGAATAAATGGGAAGGGACGGTAACCATTACCATTTCCATGATGTCCCCCGTTTCCTTGTCTCTGTGCTCAGTGAACGGCCAGCAACCATGTGTAAAGATTTCAAGAATAAAATGCCCAAACATCCAAATGTCAGTCCCTACTGAAAATTTGTCGTAGAGAAGTGACTCCCTGGCCAACCATCTCACTGCTAGCAACGCTCTATCAGCTGGAAAGCATTAATACATGCTAAGAACGAGACACCTGAACTGGAAGAAAATCAAGCTTGTTCAGATGCATTTCAGCAAATTTAATCCCAATAAATAGCATGACAGCCTTATGTGTTTGTGCTGACTATGTAAAAGAATATTTCACTCGAAGTTTTGCTCAAAAGTCATGCGGTATTCAGATTTTGGTGATAGTGTCATAAAATTACTTTACAACGTTTAACATTAATAATGGTCGAATGTGCAGAACATGCTTTAACATGTTTGGCCGCAAAGCTTGTATAAACTTCCCTTTGAAAATCGATCCAGATTCATATTTATTTTTTAGCCTCGATTGTAACAAAATCGTGGAAATTCACATATGTGGTCTGGAATAGTTATTAAGACATGGACACAATCAAACTAACATTGTACTTGAGTTTTTCTTTATCTTCCACATTCACTGATATTTACTTATGGCTACATTACAAGGTTATACAAATTATGCCCACTGGTTTTCAATTAACTCTCGTGTTTGCATTTAGCAATCGACCGAGACATGCTAAGTGAATTATTGCAATTGAGATAATTTCAGAGAAGTTACCGAACCACTTGAGGTCCACAAGCACACACGTTTGATTAACTAAGTTAATTGTTGCTTTTGGACTATAAATGACAACTTATTGCATCGTATCATGCTAGTACTCTGCAATCTTTCAACAGAGAAATTTTGGTATACGCAGGGCCTATTTTCCTGTGAGTGACGACTGTATATGTTTCATTGATTATTTCATTCTTACCCGTATAAAATAAATCTTGTTTGTTAGGTGTTCTTTTAGACACCCGAAAGTTCTCCAGCTTCACGTGAAAGCTATCGGGACAAATTTTAAACTGAGCTGTCGTGATGTCACGATGAAGTACATCATTATCATGCAGGTACCTGATAGCTCTCAAAGATTCAGAAACGATGAGGGCCAGTTGAGAGAAACTGAGCCATTCTTTATTTTCTCGTCTAAAAATCAAATATTTCAGTAGTTTCACTCCGTGTGGATTCTCCACAACAAAGAACAGAGGCATTGGTAAGCATTGATAGGCAAGCAGTTGAACAACATGTTCGTGAACTCCGTTCCTCTGTAAACTTCTCAAAGTTTCTAGAGTGTTCAAAGCAGCATCTGTTTCCGTTTTATCTGCTTTGTCCTTGTAGTCCTCTTGAAAGCGATCGATAATGCATTGATTGCTTGGAATCAGACACCAAACGTCTACTTCTTGAGACCCCATGCTACCAGAGTGCATTGCCCAAGCTGGAAGAAAGTCAGATTTTTTCTTCTCTATTGAATTTGAGTGAAGACATAGCCTCGCTTGCCGCAATTGATGTGTTACGTACTCAAAGCTCGTTGACTTTAGATTTTCCAAGACGTTTGTCTTGGAAATGATTAATTTCCGAATATCACGATTCTTGTGAAAAACGAGGCTCTTAAAATTGTCACACATGGCTTCCTTCACATGGTCCTTGGTGTCCATCGTCAGCTGAATGAGTTTCTTCATGTTCTCAATGAATTCATTCTTTCCACTGGCGTCTGAATAATAATAATAATAATAATAATAATAATAATAATAATAGTGTGTAGAAGTTGTAGCAGTGGCAGTTGATAGCAAAGCTTAACAATAGTACGTATCACTAGTTTTAGTAAAAAAATTGAGCCTGTTGTATTTTATTGGATTTAACGGCACTTTTCAGCGCATGACAGGCTATACATAGCGGCCAGTATAACTGGTGAAGGAGGAACCCGGGAAAACACCGGTAAGAAATAACGACCAAAGGGTAGCTACTGGCTAAATTTTTCACATACTAATATTAGACGAGCCCAAGACTCGAACCCACGCCAACAGGGGTAAGATGGCGGTAATCGCTAAATGCGAGCGCTTTACACCGCTGGCCACCCGTCCACCTCCACCTCCCCGCCCCATTAAAAAGCCCCAGCAAATGGAGCATAATGCAATACTAGAAATAATACCGAGTATATATAATAATGACTGTGATCGTATTATAAGACATATGACCGCACCGGTAGCCTAGTGGTTAGAGCCTCCACCTCGGATGCGGTAGGTCGCTTGCTCGAACCCCGGCCGAGTCATACCAAAGACTTATCCAAATGGTACTAACAGCAGCCTCGCTAGGCGCTCAGCATTAAGAAGTTAGTGTTAGGATTGGTCGGCCCGGTGTCAGAATAATGTGACTGGGTGGGACATCATGCTACATGTCTGCGGCATGATGCCCCCGTGCTAGACATCACCATAAACTGCCACACTGCAGACATGACTGCAATATGATTGAAAAATTGTTAAAGCTACGTTAAAATTTCGAACCACACACACACACACACACACACACACACACACACACATAAGACATTTAATTGCATGCAGTGTTCTTTTTCAAGTTTAATTAAACTTGTAAGTCATGAAAACATTATTTTTATTATTTTCTATATGGACATAGAATATCTTCAATAATAAAACAGTTGCCTGTATAAATATCGGTTATGCTGTCAGGATATTAAACGACGCGGAGACTTATGTGGGTATCCAATAAAATGTAATCTTTTTAATGAAATAATAAACATTTATTAGCTGTAAAACCATGACGTAATATAGATTGAAACTCAAATAAACGTTTGTTTTCGGGTGAATATGACTCTAACTGATTATGCACTGCCCTTTACTGCAATTGTATTATAATACGTAATAAAAACACTGGACTACAATTGCCTTCTGATGTTTTGTCACTTATTCTTGGTAACAGTGCTGGTTCAGTCTGGAAAGTGGCGCCATGCTAACTTTTGTTGCACAAATACCAGGACTTTATTCAGTAACCGAGTTACCTACCTGGTATTTGTTGCTGCAGCAGAATATGTTTGCATGACCTTGCAAGAAGGTATCGATAGGTCTGAGACATAGCCCTTTTATGCTCTTTTTTCGTCTGTTTATAGCGGGCGATAATCTGTGAAGCTATGTCTGCTAATAATCCTGTCAGGGAGAGAACACTGGATCCGAGTCTGTTAAGCTATAATGGAAATAATAATAAGGTTCAGAGTGAATGGATATGACTATTGCCTCTTCGCCACTGTTTTAATTTATTAACGTACTTGTTAACAATGCAAAGCAATAGGTTTAAAGGCCCGTTTTTAGCGTCTTATGAAATTTTAACGTCTATCATCTTGAACACTCTGTCAGATCCATTGGGCATTACATGTGTCATGAGAAAAAAAGACCATATGAGAACATTCTTTCATCATAATGTTGGTAGCTGATCACTTCGTTCTCGAGGAAAATGTTTGGCTGATTTTTGTTTTCATAGCATTCTCAAGTCTAACCAAGCAAAGATGTGTCCAACTAGATATAAATCAGTGTTACATTTTGTACATTTTGAGAAATACACATTTTGAGCAATGATATCATACAATCTCTTCTGATTGTATTTAACTTACTGATACCTTAGGATATCTCAATTTATTTACACCTCAGTACATAAAAATTGCACATCAAAGCACAAAACAAAATTGTCAAAATATAAATATTCTTTACACGCATCGTGATGTATAAAATAATAATGAGCATGCATGCATGATCGCATACATATGTACACAGTGATCCCACATGGTATAAGGAAAAAAATCACCATGTTTATCAGAAGAAATGTCAGGGAGATCTGTTCGGAGACATCCATTTTTGAAACTGCTTCAACCAGGAATTTCGTGTTACTTTCTCTCTTTAAAGCCTGGTCCCAATCTCCCATCTGAAGTATGCTGTCTTCTTTTTCTATTCTGCAGCTGAGCCTCCTCAGAAAAATCTCTAAGCCCCGTATGAAGCCCCTTGAGGACTCTCCGAGATGATTCTGTGATTCACATTTGGAAAGCTGCATGACGAAATTATGCAGAAGTTCTCTCGTGAATCGAATGTGTTGTCGTGATGAAGTCGTGTTTGTCAAGGCTCGAAGGTAGAACATTGAAAGCAGTAATATGAATGAGTATGTCAGATCTCTGACCGTCGGCCCGTCACCAATGTTATTTAACAAAGAAGCAAAAACAAACTGAGATGCTTTGATAAAATGTTCCTGGTCGCACATGAGCAAGCTGCTGCTGAAGCAGATAAACTCTATTTTTTCAATCGTTTCCGATTTGATAATCATACAGTCACAGAGGAGCAGCTCTGCGAGATTTGTCAAATTGTTTTCGTATATGCAAGCAGGAATATGCCTTCCCATAATATATTTGCTCAGCAAGTCACGGTCCTTCCTGTTGTTAAAGGCTTGGGGTATCATCGATGGAATATGAAGTGAAGAGTCTGAAAGGAACAATAATATATAGGTATTCATCTTTGACGTACTTAGGAAATAATAAATCATGCAATGCACACTGAATTAGATAAGCAATCTAGTGGTAAGACCTAATGTTATTGGTCTATAATTAAAATTATATTTTTAGAGGGACACACTGTTGCGATTTTTAATTAGTGAGTGTGGTCGATTCAACAAGAATATACCTATTAAGCTAACGAAAATTATCTGACGAGTGATATTACATATGGAATTAATACCTTTTTGTAAAATGACATTGTAAATGGTACAATTTGTAACAATTATATCCTATCACAGAAATTTCGGTAATTAAAAATGTAAGGGTGTTTCCATCCCCACATATTACTTGTATATGCTCTGATTATCAGTATTTCTTAGACCAATGACTGTTGTGCATAACTTTGTATACCGTACCTTCCTCGATTACTTAGCAAAGCGAAATCAAGATAATCACACCATTAGAACAATGAAAACATTAAGCGACAAACTATAAATACATACATACATACACGCATACATACATACATACATACATACATACATACATACATACATAAATACATACATGCATACATACATTTCACGTTATTAGTTCAGCAATAGTTTGATAGTTTGCAATCAAATAAGACCAAGGAAATGAGCTGAGGAAAAACTTGAAAGTAAAGCTGTTCAAAATAAGTAGATATACCACTTACTTTATGTTCTATTGATACAACTTAAAGATATATAATTTTATATTTGACAATTTAAAAACATTTCGAAAAATATTTACTTCCAAAGGTAAAGCGTGAAGCAAAGATCACTACATGATCTTTCTCTCAAATTAATACATATACTTGACATGTTCGTTTATCTAAGCTATCATATGAACTTTTCTACAAATCCAGTATGTATACATCTACAGTACACTGAGAATGAATCAAAGTTATTATTTGTTTTCGTACCTTGGAATTAATACACCATAAAGAATATAAAATTCGTATGTAAGGGAACACCTTTTCTTGGAATTATTATTTTGTAATAAGTGAAGAACCTTTTTCGGTATGCATATCGCCATCGCTGCCCATCAGTTAGATAGTATCACCACCACTCTTTTGTCCTAATACGGATCCTTCACTACTGCTTAATATATATTCAGCCTGACAATCAATCAGCAAACCGAATCTTATAGGCGAGACGTTAGAGATGGACACGTTTAATTCAGCTGGATTAAAATCAGGTTTTCTAACGTACTCGTTATAAGTTTTGCATTGAAACTTCAACGCGATGAGATCGTAAAAGGAACAAGGTAGAAAATCTGATTGTATTCGGACTCAGCTCGTTAAAATGACGTATATTTATATTTTATCGCCATCAATTAGAAAATATTCAAATGATATTTTATATTACTTTACTATCTGCTTACATGCTTGTAAAACTTACACCCAAACATATACATATCCCTGGTCAGTTAAAAATATCTCATGTTTCGGTCAAAAAGGAAACTAACAATAGATTTCAGCCTTTTAAGCAATAGACCAACGCTTCTCTAAGTACAAACATAATACTGAACAAATTATGTTCTATTAAGTTGTCTGGAGACAACACTAGCTGACTAGCTGAAAGCTTGGTCTTTTGTCATTTAAATTGTAAACTCAAACGTTCTGACGGCCGGGAAAATAGTTGTCACCGTCTCTTAAACGAGATTTGTCGCAGATAAACAAACAAATGTGATACTGGCGCCAAGTATTTGCCGTTATCGAATCTAGACAACGAAGTTTCTGAAACCGATTGTGGTCTGTCGCTATAATACTCGGGCTGGAAGAGAGATTTTACACTGGAATTAATTAGAAAGATAAGAAAATGGTTTTACTTCGAGGCATCCTTAATGATAAGCAGATGCTTCTATGTGTTTTAAGATTATTTTAACGGGGTATAGGGATCATTGTACAGGGCCAAAAGTAGTGCAGAAACAAAGTTTGAAGAAAAAACACGGACTGCAAAGCAACTTAAAAGGTAAACGATTTCATTACTCCCCACTTATGTATGCGTAAGCAGGACCCTAAGCTAATTTGAATCTTTGCCTTTGGGGTTATATAACACACGCATAAGCACACACATAGCCAAATAATGGAAGAACGTGAAGAAAGTTGACTAGCTTGAAAAGTATTATATGTGCTGTATTGTCAAACTACTGGAATCATGTGGGTAAAACAACATAAAAGGGCAATTGGAGAGCACTGACCATGCCGACAGTTTTGAGAGCTAGTGAACGAAGTATAGGTTCATAATTTAAGTCTAACAAATTCAAAACATAAGTAGAAAGCATACATTTCTCATGGTCGCCTGACTTCACGGCATGCAACGTTTAACGTTTGCCCGACCTTCAATCGATTATGATAAGGGATGTGTTTTTAACCTGTTCTGAACAATAAACATTTCACTTTGATCATTGGTTGACCTTTCAAGTGGGATAGATTGTATTGGTCTGAAGTCAATGTTCCGTCCAAATTACAATTGAGTATTATCTTCGGTTTCACACAATTAACGGACAGAATGGTCTGTCATCGTTGTTTTTATTTTACCGTTTTCACTTGTGAACACGATCGTACTTCTGGTCTACTTAATCTTGGTCGGAACTGATACACCTATGGCCGGAACGCCAAAGTAAAACCAAACAAACCCCTGTATGGCTAAGAGTAAACACAACTCACAGACACCAGCACAGCCTCCATGAAAGTGTTAACCAGTCTCGGGCATTAGCAACACTTCTCAAGTTCAGTGATTACTGATTCAAAGCAACTCCAGTTCTTCAATGTCAGTAAGTTAAATTTACAAATAATTCCATGCCATGTTTCAGCTTAGTATAGCCAGTCTTAACGAAGAAAAATAACTTGAATGCGAGAATTCTCTCGCCTGCTTTCTGCAGAATGTGTTTTCAAATATGGGCGGACAATGTGCTCAACTTTAAGACGTTTTATGGAAACCGTAAATGCCTTAAAGACAATGTAAAATCCAGATCACCAGATTAGTAGAGTAAGAAGTTACTTACCCTCCGGTAAACAGACAGGTTCCCACACATGTATACCAACTACTTCTTCCGACGGTTCCAAAGTGGAAACCTGTAAAAATCTCTTCTGCCCAGTAAAATTATTTCGTCCCGATGAAGAAGAAATATCACGAAAATGACGAACCTTTCCTAACTGTTCTGGTTGTGATTCCACAGTTTTCTTCGCTGTAGTAAATGGTACTCTTGATTTAGTTGTCAACATGAAAATCTTATTCTGAACTTCACTAGGTTGATCTGATTTGAGTGTGCGTTTGTAGATTTCCTCCTCTCTTTCACTCGACAGCCGAGAGTCATTTGAATGTGTTTCACTCCTACACAGTGTATCAAAAGTTTCGTTTCCGTCCTGTCTTCTTTTATCAATGACGTTATTATTTATAAAATCATAAATATCATCTTCACCTACAACTATAAGGCAATCGTCATATTTTGCTTCTTCCTCAGTCAGTCGGGTTGGTCTGAAATGACTTTGAGACTTGTCTACGACATTTTCTACATTAGAATAATTTTTGTTTTGGACAGCTCTTATTTGTGGGAAAATCTGCCTAATTGTATCCAACAGGAGTTGCTCAAATCCATTATCTTGAAGATATATCACATTATTCCCCTGAGAAGAAATATGAACCCATGTACCAACAACTAACCTGGACAAGCACTCCTTATCCAGCATTTCTTGATAGCAAAGGAACACAGACCGGGTATGTTCACAAACAAGAGACAAAACGCAAGGTTGATCACGACATTGATCGCGGAACTTTGACATTGAAACCCCTTGCAAATGTTCAACCGCACGTGGAAACTGTTCTCTCTCGAGAATCTCCTCTACAAATGCATTTCTTTGTATACATGCAGTTTCTTTACAAGAGTGCACCACGATCATCTTATTGCCGGAATAGCACGCCATAAAAAATATCTTTATTCACCTTTATAACATTATAATATGTCTCGATCAATAAGTGTTTCACCCCAAAGTGGAAGCTGCCCAAGTATTTTAAAGATGCCACAAAATCTATTTAACAACACAGAAAAGAATTTATAAAATATGTATAAAGTATATGTCATGATCCAGCAAAGAAACATGGCGGCAAGCCGGAAGGAAAATCAACTCCGATTTCAGCGCAGCTTTTCTTTTCCCGATGGAAATCAAAGGCATTAGGTCTTCGCAAATATACGTCGCATTTACATGAGTTACGGTCAGGAATTTTGTTCACAGATCTCCGTTATAACACATATCATCATCAGTATAAGAATTATCATCTGGAGTCTTGAATTTGTTGACATGTCATATGAAAAGAGATACACAAAATGAAACTTTTTAGCTCAAGGTTGTAAACCCACACAACCAGATAAAGACGCTCGGTAATTTCCCTGTTGTTGTCATTTGTCATACCGAAAATACATATTTATCAACGCTTTATATGGCCTCATTTCAGAAACTTCTTAATTTTTGTCGTGTTTACCTTGTTGTGTTTAAATCCGTTGTAGTCAATGAAAAAGATTTGAATTATTTTAATTGGTACCGTGCCAAACAATGAATCATTTTCTATATTCTATTGTTAAATAGGTAAATATTTGTATGGTACAGTCAAGAATTTTTTTTGTCAAATAAGAGAGTTCAATTAACAATGAAACGAAACATTACCGATCCATTGAATCAGTCCTGTGAAATATAATCCCGTGCATACAGAAAGATAGCATGCAGTTTGTAGAAGTATATTTTATACAACGTAACGTTGATGAATGTCATAAAATAGTGGTTCTCAACCCTTTTTTGGCCGCGACCCTAAGATCTATTTCTTCTGATCCTCTCGACATGTTGATAAATGTTACCACCCTCCAAAAAATCTGGCGATCCTCTGTGTCCCTCCAGAACGTTCTTGCTACCCTGATTTGAGTCGCGAAGTGGGACTTGGGAAACACTGTCATGGAATAACGCGATGACTCAATCTACATTTACGTGAAATTTCGTGGGGGGTTTTTTTTGGGGGGGGCGTACAGGAGAGAATATAAGTGCATATAATAACACGATGACGTAATCTATTTAAGATAAATTGCTTTGGTTTCGATATTTTAATGCTTGTACATGCTGCCTGGTTAGATAAAAAATTAAAAAAACGTCTTTACTGTGTGAATGTAACTTTAGTTAGTTGCAAAATCTGCAAAATGTGCCCCATAAGAATGATGTAGGCGATTTGAAAATTTGCAAAAACCGTTAAAACATTTTCGTCAGTTCAGTTATGCCAGACTAGAAAACCTGATACCGGTTTGCTTATTAATAGGAATTGAATACACGCACACACACGTATACACACACAGATATATATATATATATATATATATATAGAGAGAGAGAGAGAGAGAGAGAGAGAGAGAGAGAGCACATGCATACACATGCATACACTTTATATTGATTAGTTTGGCACCACCTCATAATGCCATTATTGCTAAAAATATCGACAATTAATAGTTTTCGCTAAGCAGGCGACATGATAATCAAGAAGGAAGAACGTGCACTACTCAGACATTTCCATCTAACATTTAAGCCATATAAACAGCAAAATGATCAGCATTTTTTGACAACATTCATGATAATTTTAGGCATACATGCTAGTAACTGAAACTTGGCAGCAACTATTTAAACACCATTAAAGAAGGTGTGCGACTGAAAACTCGGCGATATTTTCGCCTCGAAGGTAGGTGAACCCGATTCAGAATTTCGCAGCATTTATTTTGCCAATATAATTACAATTTTAGAACATGTACCGTACCCAAAAACTAAATATGAGCATTCATCAAAATATTCACTAGCACTGCAAATCAAATTTGACAACCACATATGTGGGACTGATACAGATTCATGCTTGCGTTGCGAGAGGCCCACGTTTCCAATAAATCTTTACCCTAAGTAGTTATGACACAATTCTGTATAAGGGTATTACCCTAGTTACTGGATCTATAACGTATTTTACTGGTACAAGGTTCGTGGACTCAGTAATGTCCGCTACATTTAATCCATGAATTCAGCGGCGGCAATGTTAAAGATTTTGTTACGATAATCAATATATTTACGAAAAGGTTTATATAAAAAGAACGATAATTAACTTGGGCATTGTTAGTGCACGGTAGAGAAAGGAACACAAACTAGCACAGTTCCTTTCATGAACCACCGGGAAGTTATATGGATCAAAAGAATCGTTTCAGAAAGGAAAGAATCTAAACTTATTGGTGCAAAAAAACACAAAACAACCTGCATACCAAACAGAAAAGAAACAAAAATAATATAACATTTCTGTCAGCTAGCACTTACAGGACAATTCCAACTTTGACAGACATGCCTAATCATCAAGCATGGAGTAATAACCATAAAAGGAACTCTATACAAATAGTTCTACAAAGACACATGGAACCTCGAAGTCTATGAAATGTGCTACATTTTACTTGTTTATTGATAGAGACAATCCACAATCATGTATAGCTACTGCAAATAACTAGAGACGATTCAAGTCTGGTAGACTAAAACACTATTAGCTATTAAGGCTTGACTTTAATACATGTATGTAGCACTGGCATAAGTTCCAGACAGCAAGAGAAAGCTTTTGGACTAATCTTCAAGGAATTATAATACTATATTTTTATAAAACAAATCGTCGCACATACGCCGTTCGGTTAAAATGTATGTATTTCAAAATTTTATAAAGGTATTTCAAATACCTTTTAGTGTACAGAAACCATACTAGTTTTTTCCTCGCTTTAGCAGCGCTTGTATAATTGCTGAATGTTAAATTGAACGCACACACGCATACACACTCACATGAGTACGTAAATAGTATTAGGATGACGTGTCACAGGCCATCACTATGGTGACCAAATAACCTTATACTATGTTATGCAACTGTAACACCTATTTGTGTTTGAATCTGTGAAAATAAATTTTAATTCTTTTTATAAAGATTACATATATATGAACTAAACCAAAATTTTAACTTTTAAATGAAAACACGCATTTGGCGTGGTAATACTGTGTCGCTATAATGCCTACACATGACTGTGGTGTGGTATTTAAAGCATCCTTATGGCGACATAGTCTTTGCACACTCATTCAATCTGCTCCAACATTAAGACGACAATGTTTCTAAGGCTTTTTTTCCCAGTCTGAGCATTGTTCTTAATTTGGTGGTTTAACTGTACATTCATGTAAGTTTTCTGTGTTCACTAGAATTTAAATTACATATTTGTATCATATGCAAACGAGATCGTTCTCTGAAACAATATGTGCAGATATATTTTCTCATGAAACTATTCATTTATTAGCTAAAATTTCAGTCTGAGCATTTCTTCGTAAAATGTTTCAGTATTACAGCAATGATTGTAAATGAATACAATTCAGCTCCCCAGTACCAAGCGTAAAACCAAAACCTACAGCCCATATTTCACACAAGGACTTCCAGTGACTTAGCATAACATTTGACAATTATAATGACATGAACAAATATTACATACCAATAAATATAGATATAATGCAATTAGCAGCTTCTACACTTGATTATTTTTTAAACTAGGACTATGATTTTAAATCCATACAATGCAGTATATATTTTGTAGAAGGCAAGTTTTGGAGTAGGAGTACAAGTTTATGACAGTTGACAGCATCTTCGATGCTAACAATTACATTAATATTTGTCAAAACATAGCAACAAATTTAATATAAAGTGCCTGAATTCCTATTTAAATATAGTTGTTGATTATTATCCAAACAATAGGGTATATCCAAATCTTTTATTCTGGTCTCACCTGCATATTATTTGACACATAAGAAATAGTCACTAGAAGCTACGTCAGTAAAAACCAAACAAGAGAAAGGGACGAACAGGTTAATGAACGCTAAGTTAAGCATCTATTACTTCCTAACTATTTACACGCCGTTCTGAAAAGACAACACTAAATATGTCAAGTTCCAAAAAAACAGCTGACAATCTTTAAATGAACACAAGCGGAAAAATATACAGGTTTGAGACGGTAAGAAATAGTCCCTGTTAATCCTTTTACAAATAATGTGCTGAAAGTTAATGATGTGTTGGTGTTTCATTGTCTATCCTTAGATGTATCTATAAACTTTTATTTCATTTTCCGTAGACGATTATGGTGACATCCGTTATGTTCAGATTTCTTTAAAGGTTCAAATGACCTCATGATGTCACACACCTATAACCCCCATAACTTTCTAAAACATTACCCGTGCAAAGTCCAGAATGCGATATACCATCTCAAAACCTTGGTCCATGTTCAAATCCCGTCGTAGTGCAAAACCTGTTGTATTGGGAGATACAGGTGGAATATAAGAACAACCTTTTATATTTTTCTAGTCAAATACTATATCTATATATGTCAAATGAAAGGGTGCATGTCTAGATTAAATGGGTTAAAAGTTTTTCTTAAACACCACACTAATCTGGAAAAATATATTGCAATCCAATCGGAAAAGAAAGAAGCATTTATGTTACATTGGGAACAATAGGTACCATTATTCCACCTTTAACTAAGAATGATGTGTTATAATTCAAATCCATGTTTAATAGCATCATGTTATAGTGTATAACGTGTTTGTGCTATAAGCTAATAGCTAACCCAAAAACATTTCATTGAGTCTGACTTGATGGCAAACAGGAACAAAAGACTATGATATCACAATGACTAAGTCACCTAAACATTGTATGTTTGTATTTGACAATCTAATGAGAGATTGTCTTCTACATGAATGTGTGCATGTGTGCTTGCATGTGTTTGTGTATTATCTTTTCATACACTATATTTATTGTCCCTAGATTATGTGAGATTTTAAGGTGACCTTGGGATGGCTCCCTGACCCAATTATCAACATATTGCAGGGACGACAAACAAAGTTTGTTGTAACATTACTCTAGAAGAGACAAATAATGATATGCTTACATTTCGGTGTTTTGAAATGTTCTGCTGGAAACCATTATGTAATTGGTAGTTTGAATTGTAGTGGACAGTTTTAAACATTTGGAATTCTTTTTATTTCCTAGTTTTCTTTAATTTCTCACTATCGGAAAGCGAGGATCATAAAATATGTGTACAAGTTCTCTTAATTACAAAGTCGGTCAGTTATCCACTAAGCTGATCTATTTATGTTCATGTATCGTTTAAACCACGTGTCGGAAAATTACATCCCATCAACAAAAGATATTTGTTTTCTTCTACATTTATTTAGTTCAGTAGTATCCAGTTGACAAAAAAACCGTTGATTATAGTTCTCTTTAAATTCATATATTAATGAAAGTGTATTTCTATCTAACAACAGCAAAAATACAGATTTGTGTTAAACTGTCTCTCAATAATTTGTGACACGTGTTGGGCGAGACCATGTCCTCTAAAGAATGATGTTGAAATAAAACAATTGCCTTGCAAATTGGCCACAATAAAGTCCACGGCAAAATACTTTTTTAAGGTGGCGAAACAAGAGCAAAATAAATTATTCTGACAAAAGAAAAACAGATGTTCATGATTAAAATAGTTTCATTTATCCTGAAGATCCAATATTTCAGCGGTGGCGACGATTGTTTATGCGACGATCAAACATTTCACAGATACACCGACGTATTAAATGATTGTTTATACTGGAAACATAATAATGGAAAGAACCTGTTTTCGCACAACATTTTTCCTCGACCAGGCTCTGGATAATATCAGAGTAAACTCCAAAAAACCATGGAAAACGTGACATTTGATCGAGAGCCAGTAAACCTTTATTTATGTTTTGGTGTGCAAGTCATGAATACAGGAAAAATAGACAAATATAATCTTATGTACGTGCAACAAACAGGCATACTAAAGGTAAAATATATAAATATTTATCTGCGTAAGTTGACATGCAGCTCCACACCTCATAATGCAACTCTCTCAGTTTCATTCAATGGGGACATATTCTTCGTAGGGAATCATTGCTCTGGCAAACAATCTACGAAGGCAGCGTAGATTTAACGATAAGAAAGTGAGCAGGAAAAGATAATAGTGCAGTGCTTGCAGAGGACAAAAGTATCCAAGGCACGGGCTATGAAATATTTTCTAGGTTTGCGCCAGAAGTTGTAGATTTGCCTTAAAGAAGATAAGATCTAGCTTGAGCTTTTGGAGTGGGTAAATATAATACAATACAGGGCGAATAAATTGACAACAATTATGCCTAATATATATATATATATATATATATATATATATATATATATATATATATATATATATATATATATATATGCAATAAACTGACAACGAACAGTGCAAAACTGGTATCTAACTAGCCTGAGCGCTTTCGACTCTTAATGAGTCTTTTTCAAAAGCAAATACAAAACATAGACAAGACAAACAAATAAAACACAAAAACCGTTGTGTTTTCAAAACTTTACATGGCTGTTTCTACAGGAATTAAACCTTTAAATTTATTTTCAACTAGTTTATTTCAACTTGTTGCGGATGCTTGAAAATATTTTTATTAACCTAGAAATCGACGAGCGATAACGACATCTGTTGTTTCATGTTTGTTTTGTATTCATTTTAAGTAGGCGCAATTTATATCCCGGATATTTCATTGTCATAGTAGTAATTATAGGCTATTAAGCAAATTTAGAGAATTATTTAAAAGAAAATGTGTCGGCTGCAAAAAATAAATAATTTCATTTGTGCATGGCTGTACAAGAAGGAAAACATTGGAACGTATACACTAACACGACATAAAATACAGAACTGAAAGGGTGTTAGATCACACCCAAGGCAGATCGTGCCATACGAGGTTGATAATCTAAAGAATACAAATCATATGGCGAATAACAGTCATTTCAAATGCACTGGATCTGTTATAAGGAAGAAACTATTTGCAGTCAGTATCTTGTGGTTAACTCTAAACTGGAACCATCATAATTTTGCATCCAAAGTAATTTTATACCAAATCGAATTCACATTATTACACTAATCCCTGCCCTTTGGAATGTTGAATTTAATAAACAAAACATGTTCCGTGAGCATTGAGACACTGAAAAAAAATGACTCAGTTAAACTATTATATATTAATATTATACTGTTATATATATATATATATATATATATATATATATATATATATATATATATATATATATATATATATATATATATATATGCATCCTTTTTGATTCCTGAGTAGAACTTCAGTATTCCACGAGAGTAAAGAATGCAGATTTTCCTTCTCGTGTTGCAAATTTATTCTTTTTAAATATATCCTGTTTGCACTTCTAATACCGTAATACTGTGTAATCTGACGTGCAAAATCTCCGAAATATGCCACTCTTGCCCTCTCTAAACAATCAGCTATACAGTCATTGTTCTGATGCTGTGTCTCCGATGTCAAGATGATTAGATTATAATTGTTAATAATGTAGCTAGAGCAATTTCCTTAGAATGATGTGTCTGGAAACAAAAAGCACTTGTCACTAATGATTGGTCATCTGCATTCCGTTTAAAGCGGGTTGGCGTAGCGGATATTTAGCACGCAAAAACGTTGTTTATTGTCTATTGCTTACATGTGAATTACATCAAACCGATACATACTTACTGTCTGATAAATAATTAAATGGACAAAATAAATATTCTCCAATTATTCTCAAAAGTTACATTGTCAAGGAGCATTTGAAGGAATGTCTTTTATTTCATTGTCGACTAGATAATAATTGTTTCATAAATGGTGAAAATAAGATTTCTCAAATTATCATTTGTGAGTATAAATAAATATGTGTAAAATGTCCAGCTATCTCTATTGTTTATGTAATTGAAGAAATGGGTCTGGGGGACACTATTCGGTCCAACAAGCAAGAACAAGAAAAGGTACATTCAGTCGGCTCTTACACCTTTTGCTTGTTCGACCAATACCACACGAATCTAAGAGTAACATAGAACAATGGGTGACTTTTTGACTAGCAAACACGGACAAGCCCCAATCAGGAAGACACCTGCAGCCAGCATTCACGTGTTGCTGGTTAGGGAGTAATTCAAACATTGTATCGTGCTGCTGAAACCAGACTTAAAAATGTGCAGTTAACAGATGTGCGAAAAAAATTACAATAACAATCGACGTACACGTTACACAAACCCTTTCCACGAATATTTTCCTAGAGTCAAACCAAAGTCGCAGGCATAGATCATTAATGGCAAGCAGCAACATACAATCTGGGTTAAAACTATTTGTTTCATATCACTGACGTATTTTAAGATCGGCTTTGGTCGGTCATTTGACATCTACAAGATAAGAGCTAGTATGAGTTTTAAACCAGGTTTAGAATCAAAGTGGACGTCACACTCTACGATAGCATACAGACAATGCCACAGAATTTGTGAACCTAACTTTTCTAAAAGAATTGAAAAATACACATTCATTTTTTCACCGCTGAGGATTCCAAACGAAAGCCAGTGATGTGGAATGTTTTAAATAACTTTGAAAGAACGTATTTTAAATTCTTTTCCACATCCACTCACTTTCAACTACATTCACGTGTTACAACATTCGTCAAAGCTTACAATCAGTCGTACCATAGCAGCATCTGAGATACACCCGACGAAATGACCCTCAAAAACAAAGTCATGGTCTTTGGTCGATTGCTTGGAATGTGGCCAAGGGTTGTTAAAGACTGGAGATTAGGTCGGCATTGGAAAAATACATTTGACAATGTTTTTGTATCCAACTAGACAACCGAATTAGTTCGTGTCACTGGGCAAGAAGGTTGATGTGACCCTCCCATTTTTAAACTGGAAGACATGCACGGAGAAATATTAAATGGGACATCTACTTGCCTGAATTACAACAAGTGATCAAAGAAGAAGACGACGTGAACGATATTGAAAGCATTTTCAACTGAAGAACAAGTAACGTAGGCAAAGCCGACTCGAAGAAGTGCGTTGAAAAAGATCTTTGAGGTTTATTGTGTCATCGGTGCAGCAATTACCAATCTGGGTCTGCAGCAAGGAGACAAACATTTGTAGACGATTTTACTCAGCCGTTATATTAGTTACCTTCTTCCCAATCCTTGCTTGAAATATACCATAGGCAATAACAACAAGCAGAACCATAGATCTATTAATAAACCACTGAATTTAACTTTACCGAGTAACAGCTGGGCTGATGTGTTTACCAACAATATCTTATATTGATTCACGGTCAAATAACATTATGCCCTACAATTATTCATCCTACGCAAGCCATAATATCAACGAAGGTTAAAAAACTTTCATGGTAGATATCCTGAACAAACAGGTTCATGAACAGATGAACAAAAATGATACCCTTATTTACGAACCCAAAAAAGCATCACCCACTAATCCTCATTTGACTACCAATACTATGAGAATTCCTGTGGCTTATTATTTTAATGCTCAGTTTCAGGTAGAAATGATATGCCACTATTTTCAACCATCAGTTTAGCGAAGCAATAGAGAAAGCTTGCAAAAGTGTACTAATCAAGAACCATAAAATTGCTCATCATCTTAAAATAAAAGATAAAATAATATCCATTAATAATATCTCCTGTTTTTTGTTTTAAATATTTTGGGTGGTACACTGCTCTCGCTCCCATGAACGACAGTTTCAAAAACGATCGACTAAACACGTGTTTTCATTACCCTATCGAGTTGAACCAAAGACTCACAATTAGTTGGAGTGCAACGTGGTGGGAAACACGGCCACTTCGTTAAAATAAGTATAGCACTCATCATAAAGCCTATGGTGACTCGAGGTTTGGATGGCGTAAGTGGTGCATCCTTGACGCAAGGAAAAGAATGTCTTTAAAAACTCCTCATCGACAAACAAAGTCCAAACTAAACATTCAGGATAGTAGGCAAAACTATGTTACTTTAAACTAGAAAAGACCTTTTGTGTTGCCAAGATAACTCTATAAATTTGCTTCCCACATCATTGCTTCATCCTCCGCGCCACATCAAGGACGAAGCAGAAAGAAAGTTTTCAGAGAATTGGAAGCGTATCATTGCTAAGTGATAACAAATTCTATCTGCTTGCTATAATCACGATACATGAATCCCAGTGGGTATACAATTGTCCTGTGTCATCTTTGACTACCTCAACCCCTATCGAATTTCAAAATCAAAGGCAAACCGAAGATTACATCGCTCTGAATAGGAGTCACTTGAACTTGAAAGTCAATGTTCTCAAAGTGGACAACACCAGTCCAGGCGACGATGCCAGAGTAGCTACTGTGAACACTTTCATGCATCCAAGGTATCTCGAAAATATCTTTTCAAATGGAAAATAAGCCAAGAACACACATTTTGATGCTTCAGTGGTATAGAAACCTAGCACATTATACAAGTTCAACGACACCTTGATTGCAGATTATGATGCATACCGACGAAAAGAAGTCAAACAAGGACATAGTTTAGAAATGATGCATCGTTTGCATTTAGACACGTGATTGCGAAAGAAATCTCTATTGAATGGAGCGAATGTTCGTCTGTGACTGAATCAAAGTAGTACCGTGTACCATTTAGTGGCCAAAGCTAACGAATACAAAACCATCATCGAAGAAGCCAGGCTGTATTTGCGGCGTGCGGAAACCTAAAGTGGGAAACGATATCAGTCAAACGATGTCCTAGTATCCTCTACATCGAATGGAAATGAAAACCTTCACTATTGCCTCCTGGTTCCGATACATGTTCGAAGATCAGCTTCCAAAGACAGTTATTAAACGTTTACTCAATGGCATCGTCCGCAATGCAGAATTCAACGGAGTCATTGATCAAAAACGTTTCGAGTACCAACACTTCAATGTGTCCAAGATAGAGATAACGTGACACGGTCAGACGATGTATACCAGACCCTCTGAACCTAACTTTGTGCAGAAAACTTACTTTAGATCTTATTTGATACTGTCTGAAGCTACATTTGAGTTAGGTACCAACAGCAACCACGGTATTTCGTAATCAGAGGGATACGCTTTGTGCGGATTTAATTTCACTCCAGACCAAGAAAGCGACGAAGTCATTTTCGCAATATAAAATCATTACTTTCGAATGTACAGTTCGTACACAAATTCGTGGAATACTGAGGTGCGTGCTAAAGATGAACTATCCCATCGTAAACCTTAACGACGTTTAAGCTTATATCAATAGAGACAAATGTCATCAATCAGGAACCCATTGGGTAGCCGTTTACTTTCCCAATAGTCTTAGTGACGAATAGTTTGATTCCTATGGATAATCGGGTTAAAATCGCCAAACAACTACTTGCTAAAGATGTAAAGCGTGACCAGATACGAGTGAATAAGATTTTCACGGGGACGAAGCACTGGTTTACATTATTCAAACCGACTCAAGAGAAAATAATAAAGTTTGGATTGGCGAAAATTTGGAGAATTCACAAATCGTTTGACGTAGTCGGACGGTCAAGATAGTTTTATGCACATTATTTTTTCTGTGCAAAATGCACACTCATCCAGGAATCTGTGCAACAATTGTGGAACATTGCTAAACCATCCGTCTGTGCATAGATATCCATCTACTCCATAGCAACTCTCTAGCGTATGAATCCGCCTTCGTGACAGACATCCTGAAGGAGTACAGCATCCAAACCAAGCCACATCTTTTATTTGGCTCAGATTTACCTACAAATGAGTTTTGCCTTAACCCCATTATAAAAGATTTGCTGAGGGACATTCAGTTTGATAACCATCATGTAGTTCAAAGTGCAGTTTTCCAGTGCATGAACAACAGTGGAATACAAGGTAGCATTTAATGGTTGATTTACCAGACTGACGAAGATTGGAGAGGTGCATGGGGAGTACTCTGAATGAATGCACTGACGTAATGTTCACTGATTAATAACTATTTAAAAACTTCACTTATATAATGTAGTGTATTATAATAAATTCTTCTTCGCGGACGAGACAAGCTAATTTTATTCGCATTGATACTAAAGCTCCTTTTGCTTATAGCATCTATATGTAAATATTTCCGTCAGTATATTTATCCGAAAATAGTATGAAAACAAATTGAACATTTCAATATTTACATGTGTGTCTGTAAGTGTGTATATACAGAGACATATATACATACATACATAGGTACATACATACCTAATAGTTTTAATTTCAAAATGAAATTTTAATAGATGCAAACATATTTTTGACCTGCACTTTTAAGTGAAAACCTAGGTTCTTGATTCTTTCCAGCTGCTGCTTCAAGATTGGTGGAAAGTGCTTATTCATATGTTTCATTGCAGAGGACCCGGTGCTTGATATGAATATGCAGTGTAATATTAACAATGCTAACTATCTGTAAATTTATTTATATTGATTTTAGTTACACAATTATCCTCATGTTTAACGACGTTTGTTAGTGTGAGTCTCCGTACTGTGTTAATCATGTCACTCAAATTCTTCCGGTCTAAAATTAGACGCTCAATCTGTCCTGGCACTTGATAAAGTTTTGATGTTATTTTCTTGAACTCTGGCTAGAATGGTGTTCTTTTGATCCCAATATTGATAATTGCAATTTACAAGAAGCAACCGACCTTTATCCAACAGGCATCAGCTACCGCCTCTCTTTCAGATAAATTTAAATTTCATTTCTTAAAGATTTGTTCATAATTTTTGCAGAACCTTATCTTTCCGAGCGCTTCTCCGATAAGATGTCCAGGCATTTCATCAACCGTTTTGCTCCGATTCCTTTGTCCTCTGCTTCCTATGTTAGCAACATCTTATCAAAGATATAATCTGGCACACATAGCAGCAGCTGTGTTTTCATTCACCCTCTCACCACCTTAAATACAAATTATTTGTTAATTAGATTGGTAGTACCAAAGATGGTACTCCATTCCTTTCATACTGCGTTGTAATTTGAAGCTATTATCTTTGGAATTATAACCCCTCTCTGACGTTAGGGTTTATATAAATACTTGCGTCCGTCCGTCTGTCATAGAACATTGTGAACACAACTAGTGTAGCGCTGATTCATGGGTTTCTGTTAAATTTGGAACTTGTATGCTCATTATCAAAAGATAATCAATCATCGTGATCTGCACTTTTTGTTCGAGGTTTTGCTTGTTTTACATACAGCCGTAAGTAGCGCATGATAGATTCTTTAGAACACGACTAGTCTCACAGTTATTAATTGATCGCTGTAAAACTTTGTACATACAATCGTTATCAGCTTAAAATGAGCACAGTGAAAAAAAAAAAAAAACTGTGCTCAGTCATCGTCCTTTTTGTCTTATAATTGAATGCAATGCATCTCGCAATCGTTGCAACGTTCCTAGTAACGCAGTTTTTAATTGGTGGTGAAACGTAACAACGTAACTAATAACGCAGTTTTTGATAGGTGGCTGTGAAACTTAGCAACGTAACTAGCAACGCAGTTTTTAACGGGTGGCTGTGAAACTTTGTACATATCATTATTTGTCATTGGAAGAGAATGCATGCATTGGCCAGCCATTGTACTCAAGCAATTGCTGTAAGAGTTCTTACCCTTTCTTCACTTGATTAGCAACATATCACATCCAGCTATAGCATATGGCAGAATCTTCTAAACCAAAGCATTCTAGCAGTTATTAACGCAATTCTGGTATACATAGTATATAATCACGTTGATATTATCTGAAAATGTGCATATGAGCAGTCTTTGTTCACTATTACTTACATATAATTACAATATATGACAATCTTTTTACCGTAATTAGTTGTGCGGTTCCCAATACATCTAATAGATTTGTTTGTAAGAGTTATTACCCTTGATGACTTCCAAAAGAAGGCAACTATCTCGGACTTAGTATCAATGGAGACAGAACTACTGACTCAGTTCCATCAGAGAAGTTCTGATGGAGTGCTGGAGATGTTGGGACATATTGGAGTGAGCCGGTTGCTTGGCATTCTTCTGGTTTAATTTGTCTTAGATTTCATTTCATTTGCTGAAGGTGAATCGGTCAGTACAAAAAGTTTCTAAGGATTTGATGGATGTTTATAACTATTTTTCGGATATCTGCACAACCATCTATAATAATAAAATGCTTCGTTATTTGTTTCCAAACACATAGATGGGGTCAGTGGAGTATTCCTTTAGCGAATAAACTGAACATGATTAATGTTCAATAGATATAACTCCGTTATTTTTTTTTAATTTAGTATGTTTCATATATGATGTAAAAATACCTGATTAAGAACAGTAAAATTGTTATGCAGCTAAGAAACAATAATAAAAGAGCATATTGCACTATATATAGTGCTCCTTCGCTTAGGCTTCAGGATCTTAGATTTCACGAATAATGTGTATAATGTTAAAGTTCCAATTACAGGAATTTTGTATTTAAGGTAATATTTCTTTCCTTCATAGTTTATCTTGTTTGAATAAATTTGTGGCAAATACAAAGTTCATATTATAAAATACAGATTAAAACCGATACTAATTATTTGTTGGGTGATAGTAATTCGGACTTGTAATGTATGCATTGTGTGGCTAAAGGTCTAACAACCATGAGTTCATGTTTCAACCATAAAGTGGCCGAACATCCATAAAACCCACAGTGCGAAATGTTAACTTCTCCAACAGTTGTGCTTGAGTTGCGCTCCATCGGACAGCCAGCTTACGATCCTTGTCTTGAAGAAAGTCAGGTAAATGACAGACGATATATGTTCAATGAATTCAAAAGAAACTGTAAATGTCTTGGATTCAGCTGTGTTCAAATATTTGAGATATAACCCTATAATATATGCCGACATGATGTAAACTCAATAATTTAAGTCGTGGTGAACTTGCCGCAGTCTCTGTCATTCGTGTAAAGATACATCTTGTAGAGTAAATATAAACTCCTTCTTTAAATACACTGCTTCTTTCCGGGTGCCTGGGCTTCACTTTTCAAAAACAGATTTACTTTGCTGCTGTACCGAATAGTAGGGGTATAGAAGTCCTGTTTTATTTGTTGTACCGGATGGTAGGGATATAAAAGTCCTGTTTTATTTAATATGAATATATTGTATAGTTTAGCATTCACTACCAATATAGTTGTTAGGTCTAATTCATTTAAGCACTGACTTTAAACAGGAAGGTATATCTTCCCACTCAGATTTACAAAATGAATGCGCATTAACCCCCACCCACCAAACAATGTCTCGAAGTATATCATTAACACCGAACAGGTTGATGATTACAACTGAAAATATGTTAAATCGTAATTTCGTGTGTTTTTAAAGTTACACAAATTTCATTAAATATAATTGAAAATGACGGTAAGTGCATGTCAACATAAGTAAAACGATACAAGTTTAAAACATGGCGGTCACATTGAGCGACATACATTCTCACGACTAATCACAGTATCTCAAAGGGCAAAAAGTAGTTATTCTCACTCATTCCAAACATATTGCCCTGACTTAATGTTTCTAGCCAAATATAGGGTGTCACGTGTCTCAGTTTACGGTCACTGAACGTTATTTTAAATAATGTGTAATATGTGTGTTCTGTAAGACTTAGTCACTTTCTCCAATTTGAAGTCCTAAGTGTTACGATGGAATCTGCATTGTGCTTGCTATTGGATTATTTTAAATTTCGATCCAATCTTTAAAAAGCCGCATTTTCAGAATAGATTATGTTGATAAATTACATGGTAAATCAATTATAAATAGGAACAGGGCATGTTAATACTCAGTCAGACAAACAATTACTTCTCGCTTGTTAATTTCCTTCGAAATTCGAAAGTCCACAGTTTCAGTGTCAGAGTTTCTGGGCAAATTTTGTGTCTGTCCGATGTTAAGTCTCGATGTACTCTATACTTATCGTGTAGATGCTGCACTGCATGTAGCGCTTGTTTCACGACACATATCAATTTCTGGTCACTTAACCAGTCTCTATGATTTCTCTTCACCTGCAGATATTCATGTAATTTCACACCTGTTGGTTCTTCTACAACGAGACATTTTGGCATCGTATGACACTGATAGGCAATGAGTTGTACTATTTTGGAGTGAACGTTCTCCCTCTAAGAGAAGCTATTGTGAAGAGGGTGTTTCCAACTTCCCGTGTATCGTATTCCCTGCATCGTAATCAGTTGCTTCTTGCCATAATGAGTACTATTCATACTGACAATGACGACCTTGAATTAATACCCTCTTCAGTCACGACGGAACAAACTTCTTTACACGCATGCTACCCACGGGCGCCGCAAAACCAATTTCCGGGGACGGGGGTGGGGCAAACATGTACTGATCAGCTATTAAGTTGTATGGATGTAGGCCAAAGCATGTTTAGAGGCGAACTCCGCGGGGGGGGGGGCACTTTTGTACCGTTAGGTTATGGTAGATATAATGAAAACAATCTGCAAATTACCCTACTCTTAAAGAGGCACAACTGCGTAAATTTTTAAAAACTTTATTTTGCTTTCTTTTTCGCTGTTTGATTCGCAATGTCGAAAAATTTAAAAGATGTGATGATCATGTTAAATCTATTAAGGCTGAAGCTCTTATTTTAATACGATCATACTTCGAGGTACGTAGAGCTTTACTCGTCTTAAGAGAGAGAATGATTACGCTAAAATAATTATGTGATTAATCAAAATTGAAATCTAAAGCGTAAATGGCGTGAGAGTGGATGTTGATACTTTCACAATAATTTATGTGATAATCAAAGACAATGAACTGGTGTCGCCGATGAGATGAAATAGTTTTAATACATTGCAATGTTCTCTCCTTGAAGTAAAGAAGTTTTTGTGTGCAGTTTCAGAGCAGTGGATACGGCAAATTATTTGGCGTATAACGGCGCCGTGGTGATCATCTCAAAGTGTTACCGATTGAAAATGTACGTTATAACATATCTCTCTCTCTCTCTCTCTCTCTCTCTCTCTCTCTCTCTCTCTCTCTCTCTCTCAAATTCAAGAATGAGCCTTCTATCTGTTTATTTATACGGTATACTCATCCCAGCTTCACCCTAGTGTATGCTGAATGTTAATACGTAAAGCTGCATAAGTCTAATCAGGAACAATTGGGTCAGATGGATCCATATATATATATATATATATATATATATATATATATATATATATATATATATATATATATATATATATATATATATATATATATATATTGATTGATTGACAAAGTACATCCCATATACCTCCAACGTATTAGCATTAAATTATAAACGGAACTCTTGTGAACAGGTCCTAACTCTTGACTCCATTCCAAAACTGAAAGGAATTATCAAGCTGCAAAGGAAACACACTTTGAAAGATCTACATATGGCTCATTAGGCTTAGATTTAAATAGTAGTAAAAATAGAGTAATCTGTTAAACGTGGTTCAGAGATGTTTCTCCTGGCTGCATAATGCGTATGACTGCCCATTTAATTTTCAGAGGGGGAGTAGGGTGCTGGAAAATGTTAACCCTCCAAAACTAAATATTTCCTTCAGATAGCTTTAAAACAAATATCTTGTGGAATGAGAACGTACAACATCAATCTTATTAGCAGTTGAAAAGAATGAATTATTTTGAAGTTATATAGGAAAATTCTGGTTTGAAAGGTTATCTATGGTACTCCTTCCCCGTCTGCAAAACTAAATGGCTCGTTCTTTGGCAGTCAGTTTCTTGTTCTAAATATCTATATCAATTGATGGTTTATCAAAGGTAAATGAAGTTTTCTGGAAGAAGCTGCGAAAACTTTTTTGTTTCTCATCTTGCTGTCCTGGAGACCAAGATACACACATTTTTTGTAGAATATGACTTAATAAATGTTTCCTCTTGTACTTTGATAAAAGTGTTATCAGTGTATTTAGGGAAGAGATGTGAAAACAAAATGTATTTCCTAACTGAGCTTTGAGCTTGAAGACACCAAAACAATGTGATTGCGACACCACCTCGAGGCTTTAAACGACAAGAGTTCCACACGGTATATTATATACTCAGCGTCTGTCCTTTTCCATACAATAGACCTAGATTTTAGTGCTACAACCCTGACAGCTACATCATAATGTGTGGAACTGGATAAACATTCATTTAAATATATGACGCAGTCTTAAGGTGACAGCGTAAATAATGAACTAGACCATTGACTTCACTTGTTTTGGGGTTTGGTTTTGGAGGTGGGGGTGGTTTGTTTGTTGTTGTTGTTTTGGGGGGGGGGGTCTTAACCTTGGGGGCACAGAGGATATGACCATGAATGCAAGAGTTACTAATCGATATTTACAGCAGGATACATTTGAATGAAGCTACTTTCATTGCTTCAAATAATATACCTATACGTGGACAGAGGGCGCTAATTTATATTTTCGCTGTGAGCTTAAGCTTGAGACGGAAGTCATGACTATGGTACCTATAATTATGATACATATCTGATGGCAATGGTACATATAATTATGATACATATCTGATGGCTATGGTACCTATAATTATGATACATATCTGATTCAAGTTTCATTGCAATATCTTCAGTAGTTTAAAAGTTATCTTCCAGAAAATGCACAACATCACATAATTATATTTTCTCTTCACGTGCTTCGAATTTAACCTAGTGGCTGGTGGCCTGTATATAGTATGTCAGACACTGTATATACGTGAAATATAGACCGGCAGAGCTTCATGAAATCTCCCCACTGTCAAAACAGCAAGGTCCAGACAAGCAACTGTTAACAAAAGGATGTATAGACAATATGCAAACATAATATGCCTAATTTAGCATGATTTCAAAAATATGCATCAATAATCATATCATAATTTAACATAACACCACAAGTGTTCTTGGTTGGACATTGACTTTGAGAAATGACATGGAACATGGTATGTAACACACTCCCTGTATCTCTCTACATACATTCTTGCTTATATATTACACAGTTTAGGAACTACCGCCTGGATTAACAAAAATGAATATCATTTAAGAAAGAACCAGGTAAGTGAAACACTGTTAGATTATCATTGATATAAGCATATTCAGTTCCATCATTCTGAATATGGGATTTAAGTTAAAGACTTGGAAAGAAATATATACATATTGCCATGTGACCATAACTTTGTGGCAACGCTTATCAAAGTAGCAAACAGTCAGTATCTAAAACTGTACAGTGCTGGATAAAACTACATCTAATATCTTTGAGTAACAGCCAATACATCACATGTAAGAAACCTTGAGATGACTGTTGCCTTAACTTTGCAGATACGATCTTATGAGTGGCGCAAGACAAACCAGCCAAAATAGGTTAATTTTATTACTTGAGCAGTTTCTGCACTATGGTCTAACCCAGCAAAATAATATTAATCTTTCTAATTGGATCATAAAAGCGTGTTACGTGAAATAACCTTACGTCATGATGCATACATATAACTTTTATCTCATAATTCTTGAAAATTTGTGAGCTATAGGCTAGAACCAAACATAATATTGATATATTATCTGAACCTTGATGAAAATAACATGACTATTAAATGAACAAACACAGCACATGTCTTTGATCTTTAAAACACGCGATAGGTTCATGATACACCCTCAAGCAATATTTTTGTCATTTCTTGATCTTAAAAAAAATATGCTTGGAGATTGCTTGGACAAACGTTAGTTATATTGAACAGAGAACTGAAACCTGGCCTTACAAATAGGTCCACTAAAATATCAAATTATGATGTACTGGTATATCTAATTGTCTGTCCATTACTTTTTTTAAACGTTTGCAAGTTACATCTTCTAACAAATCCACATCTAAACTTTAGATGAGAATCAAATTATACACCCTTGTCTGACATATTGTTATGTATATTTAATTTCCATCATCATCATCATCATCATTATTTTGGGGGTTTTTTTTAAATATTGATGGACTTTCTACATTTATCAATTAATTGCATCAAATTTAAGGTCATTCCTTATCCGTTGTATAGTTTGGAACAGAACGCGGTTATTAATGTATCCCCATTAATCACCACGAGGGTAAATGACATTATTTTGAAACCTAGAGAATCTGGCTATGTAGAATCATTAAGAATCTCATTCTGTAAATTTATTAATAAGTTCAAGAAATGAAGTTTTCCAATAATCATAATATGTCCATTCTTTTAGAACGATAAAGTCATCATTCATTGTAGCCAAAGATATAGTATCACAAGTATCAAACTAAATTTTTCTTACCAAAGTCACATTTGTAAAGAAATAAAAGTACTAGAAAAACAAGAACAAGGCAAACCTAATATTACGGTTTATCTCCACTAAGATCTTTCGATCTCGATCTCGATCTCGATCTCTTGTCATTGTTAAATCTTTTGTGTGCCTCTACATCCCCCACCTCGAAAGGAGAACATTCAAAATCACCTCAAATCGAGAACAATAATCAATGTTGAAAAATTACTGATCCCTACTGAATACAATTAAAAACTTATATAAATTGCTTTAAATTGTTTGATGATATTTTTTAAAACTATCTCTATGCATTCTCCATAATTTTAATATTGTTTGAAGGACCATTCAAAGGATGTGTTAGGTTTTTCTGACTTATTTTGGTATTGGTGATTAAGTATCAAAGGGTTAATTTTTTTTATTTCACGACAAATATTTCAAAATACTTTTAACTTATCATCTGGAATTCTTTGATATACTGCTTCTTTGGTGTTTTGATCTAAACACCATTCTGTATCCCAAACGCTACACACATCTTCCCTTTCGGATATCTTCCACTATCTTCCGAATATGTTGCTCTCCCTCGGCATCCATCAGGGAAATAATACTTTTTATATTATTCACGTGCCCATAATGTCAGTTTCCAACTAATGAATCTTCTGTAAAATTCAATGTGAAACAAGTAACAAAATATTTTGTTACCCTTTTCAATATCCCACTTTGTTTCGAACAATTACAAAATGACACATTCCAACTTCTGTTCCATAGAGTGATTTAACACAGCACCAGGAATGCTGGCTTTCTCCCAAACGTATACTCCAGTCTCTGAGTCCGAATCAAGTGGCAAAAAGGTGTCAGTCTGCTCAAATACGGACGCGGACAGATGTCTTTGATGGAATTCCAATCGCCGTCAATTGTGTCACCACTGACAGTTATACTAACTTCATACTGTTGATGTATCCGTGAAGTTTGAATTAATGGATCTTATTATTGATGACAATGAATCATAGCGAAGCAAGTAACAAAACTGTGAATATGATTAGAGTTAATGATATAAATATATCCTTCCTCTCATTTGGATTTAAAGTCGTCAAATGTTGCTTCTCTTATGTCGCATAAACAGAATATCTATTCATAAGAAATGAAATTGAATCCTTCTAAACTTCTGTATACATTCATATTCGCTGCACAAATAGACTAAAATAATGCAATTGAACAGTGTCTTTTTCTTCATCTTGACTTTGAAATGAATGGATACTATGTCGGCAAATATTCATTCCTTCACATATATGGCGCTGAATATTCCTTCTATCATAACTGAAATATACCTCCTAGGACACAATAAATATAATTGTGACGTAAATGGGACGTCAATTTTTCCTCAATATTCATTGAATCATTAAGGTATAAGATACCTTCCAATTTCTTCATAATAATCGTCATTGAACCTGTTAGTCGTCTATATATGTGCACGTGAACAAGCCTAACAATCTAAGAAACGTTTGTCATGCGTTCCACATCTGTCTCTTAAATTAAATGAAGCAGAGTGTTACAATCTTCAAAATCCGTTCTTTTTTCATCTCTTAGAAGTATCGGTATTTTCCAAATGGGATCTATAAATAATGCTTGTAAGCTTGAAATAATTATACTTGTGTGAGTAATAGATTTTATTAGGTATGCAAATATGCTCGATATTTAAAGAAAGCGTGGAGCATTCAATTGGTTTTTTGTCTGAGTTGTTTTTGGGACTCCTGTTGCATTACGGTGACAATAAAGGCATCGGATGAAACAACACGACACTACCGTTGGTTGCGTTGTTTGTTCATATTGTATCTTGGGCTGTTGTTTATTTCATAGTAATGCAGGAAACGGAACCTAAAATCCCTGTTCTAACTTCCAGAGTTGGGAAGTTATTGCACAGCTAAGCGATACAGTGCAAGTGTTCTCTGACATCTGCATGATCAGTGACATTAAATACAGATGGGATATAATGATTGCGTCGAAAAAATAGCTTAATTACAACGAACATATACAATTATTTTCTTGCACAGTTTTATCGGTCTTGAAGAGAATTAGGATTGGAAGCTAGCAGCTAATTTAAAAACGGACACATACTGGATCAGAGAGACCGGTTTGGTGTGCTGCCTATTTGAATTTAATTTACAGGTTCAGAATATTGTGAATTGTTATACGAAGAATATTTGCGATTGAAACCCCATTGTGGGAGTCATCATAGCTGAAATTTGAACACTGCATTGTTAAGGCCCTGCTGGTTTTTCTTTGTGATCGTTCGTTTCCTTTCTTTCTTTCCGTTTCTACTGACGTTACATTACTGAGTCCCCAGTACGCTAGACAGTATAATTATTTGAAGAGCTCCAAGTTGGAATGTAAACAACCGTACTTATAAGAAATTGTTGACATTCTCACAATCCCTGTGAAAAATTACTTATCTTAGCATCTATTTACTTATCATTTACTTATTGACGCCAACAAAACAACAAACGAAATAAATGAGGGGACAAACCAAATAATTTAATCTGGGATACACGAGAGTAAATAGTGTTTTATATTAGATTCTTTAATCTGAAATGATGGATTCGGTATCACTTGTAAACACAGTTGTAACGTCAAAACATTATTTTATTACGACTATGTAATTAAATTACTTGTGTGTTAGTTTAAAATTCTTTTTTTATTTTATTTTTGTTTCATTACATTTTATTATAATGATAATTTTCACGGGATTTGACTGTTTTCGAAAAATCACTTCTCTGTTTTGACCTGATTTGAACGTAAAAGGTATTACATTATCAGTATTTTTAGCTCACCTTGATTGAGACGTTTTGTAAACACTAAGCGAAAATGATTGGCTATTACCAAGGTCATGGTCGGCCTATGTGTTAGCTGAATTGTAAACAACCTTTCTTTTTTAATTTATTCCAGTGTGGGAATCTGATTCTTAGATAGGGCTATTCTAGCGTACGTGCGAAATGTCTTTTTTTTTTTTACTGCGCGGTTTGATGATTAAGTGATAATGTGACCACACACGAGTGTCAAAATGACGTTTTACTTGGGTTTAATTCTCAGTCTCGGTGTTTTCTGGTTCAGTCGTATTTTAAACCTCGAGAGCTCCAGAGGTTTTTATTGTTGTTGCCAGTTTGTTTTGAAGTTCGTCTATGTTTTGGGATTTAATAATTCCTATTCTCTAGAAAACTACACAAGTGCTCTTTTTTATAAAATTTCTGGGACAAAGATATTCAGTGGAAATTTATTCTGGAATTCTAAACAGAACATTATAACTGTGTTTCAACGAGGAACTCTTGCCATCTGTACAACGACCTCATCTGACGTCATCGCCTTCCATATTGGAACTTCATAGAGATTCGAACCTGGATTCAATTAGAACTGTTTTGTGATGGGACTTATATTTTTCAATTCTAGGATTAATTTTTGGATTATATTCACAAACCGTAAGTACTATTTCATATTTTTTATCTTGTTTTCTAGGGAAATAAATTATTTTGTTAAAATTTACAAAGCTTGTTGACTTCTCTCTTTTCTTTTGTTACCTTTGTACGAGCCTACACGTAACAATAAACGTCAAATTTATCAATATTTTATTAGATAACTTAAACTTCAGGGCTTGATTCTGTTTCAAAAATAAATTATATTTTCTTTATGTGCCTAATATTGTCCATGTTCGCTACAAATTGAGAGATATAATAGTCCAAATCCGACTTTAATGATTACTTATGTCACGGCAAAAAGACGATTTATTGATCCTACATTAAAAGCATCACATATCAAAGTAGGTTTTATCCAGGTATTTTTATACAGGGCCTATCGATTAACTGTAAACAAGATAATAAATTGAGATGTACTGGCCTGTATATGACTGCGTAAATAAAGCTGTGTACCTTTCCATGTCATGGCTATTTTCAGTGTGCAATGTAAGTTCTACGATTCTTGCATTACTAAGTAAAAAGCATAATTTCAGCTTTGTAATATTAAACATTATGATTTGTCAAAACAAATTTTAATTTAATTAATGTATGCACATGTCTACAGCCAAAGCCGCTATCCATTACTTTTCCTAAAAGAGGTTATGAAAGCTAAGTATACTGCACTAAATTAAAGTGCTGTTGTAAAGTTAACAAGTGATTAAGTTAATGTAATGAAATGGGTGTTTTCATATTTGCCTTGTTATATGTCCTCGTTTGGTTATATTTGCCCATGTCTTTTAGAATAGGTCTCAATACGGAATGATCCCTATAAATTAAATGATACAGGACTTATTAGATACAATGGTCAAGGATCATAGCGTAATCAGAAACGAGTTATCAATTATACAGATATGCATGGGTATTTATTAGTATGTACTAGGCGTACTGATATGTAGTTGAGCAGCACAAGAGCTCTGAACATTGTTGGTTTGCACCCTCTACCGTGTGATTCAATTTGCAGAAAAGATCTCTGTCTCATCAATAGATTGTGTAAGGCAGCAACATGACAGAAATGATTTGCAAATATTATTTTTGACATGAAAATAGCCTAATCTTTGTGATATTGAGTTTATACATTAAAATGGTTAATAATAATAATAATAGCAATAATAAACTTTATTTATTCTCGATCGATTCTTGAGGCGAAGGCTCATTTTACACAGGCTCGAGATGTATTCATAATATAAATAGTGTCACAGGCTGGAAGCATTACATCTTATTTTTTTAAAAATAATATCTAATATTCTATTTTGGACTAAAGGATGCAAGTATTGTGAATGATTTAATATCATTCAGTAAGATATTTCATATTAAACTACCGTCGCATATAAAACTTAAATTTAAACATTTCAGATATGTGTTTGGGGATACCTAGTTGATCTTTTTAGTAATTCATCGTGTGATTCGACTGTGGACTCGAGTAATTCATCGTGTGATTCGACTTTTGACTAGAGTATAAGTATTCAGATAATCGGGTGCAAAGCTGATCTAAACTTTGTATATGATGACCTATTCGTTGTATTTTACAGAATCTTTAAAACGTAACCATTTGAGTTTTCCAAACAAGGTTTTACTGGTGTTTCCACTTTTTTATTTAGCATATATTTAATGAGATTTTAAAACTAAGATGAATAATATCCCCAAATGTTGTAACAGTAATCGAAATATTAAACAGTTTTAATTAGAATTTGTTTTGTCGTCACCATATTTATTTGAATCCACAAATCGCCGAAGTCATTTGTACGCAGATAATCCATTTCTATGTATTTCATATCTGATGCACCAAAGGAATACAATACTTCCTGCCCCCTTTGTGAATCGATCTTTCTGTACGAGATTGATCCTGGAATTTTAAGCTGGCGTTGTCATCGTAGTCATCATAGTCTTGTAATCAAGTATCAGTCGTCCCAAAAATGCTGATGCCTTAATTGAACAGAATATATTTTAAATATATGCTAGTCCTATCCCATTTACATACTGACATCTTTTGAAACGTGTGTTTATAGAGTATTGTGATTAGCTGATTGAATTTGATGCAATATTATTAATACTAGTTTTACAATATCACTTGTTAATTGGTGAATCTTTGTGTAAAGATATTGATCAATTAGACATTGTTTGTGCCAGTCAATGTTGTCAAGGTACCGATAATTTAGGCATTGTTTGTGCCAGTCAATGTTGTCAAGGTACTGATCATTTAGGCATTGTTTGTGCCAGTCAATGTTGTCAAGGTACTGAGCATTTAGGCATTGTTTGTGCCAGTCAATGTTGTCAAGGTACTGAGCATTTAGGCATTGTTTGTGCCAGTCAATGTTGTCAAGGTACTGAGCATTTAGGCATTGTTTGTGCCAGTCAATGTTGTCAAGGTACTGAGCATTTAGGTATTGTTTGTGCCAGTCAATGTTGTCAAGGTACTGAGCAGTTAGGTATTGTTTGTGCCAGTCAATGTTGTCAAGGTACTGAGCATTTAGGTATTGTTTGTGCCAGTCAATGTTGTCAAGGTACTGAGCATTTAGGTATTGCTTGTGGCAAGATATAACTTTCAGTACAATATACCTCAATATCTGATAGCTGTATAGATAAATTACACTTTGTACGCAACACCTGACGGGGCTGGACTGAAAAACCAATGTTGGGGATTTGGTCTGTTTCGGATTCTATAGCTGGATTAATGTAATTGGAAAGCTTGGCTAAACAATGGGCTGAATCCACTCTGCTACCTGTGGGGGGTGGGGGTGGGGTGGGGGTGTTCATCATTAAAGACAATGTGCCACCAATCAGTAATAATATTATAGATCCTTATGGCCATTGCTCTCAATGGGAAATCGTTCTAGAAGAATGCATTTGAAAATATCCCGTTACGCTGTGATGGAATCTCTTTAAAAGTGTTCCAGAAGTTCTTGTGCAGGTTAACACTACTCTAGGCAGTTTGATATAGACGGATATAGTACACAAAGATTAGACTGAGTTGCTTCTGTCTTGGAAATCACTTTTTGGTATTTGTATTTTTACTGTCTATATTTAATAAAACCCAAATAACGAAAACGCTGTTTCCAGTAATGTAGAAACTCCTTCTACGTAGATATGTACACATGAAGAGCATACAAAATTGAATGATAAAGTATTGCTTTGTTCTAAATTTTCAATATATTTTTAAAAGATAAAAGGAATGTGAGACCATACATTTAGTTATATTTGGACCTGACTCATGCTCCATACATACAGCATAGATATGAAAATAGTTGAATTACTGTGTGAGCATAGTGAAAGGGATATTCGAATCATTTGCAGGTGTAGCAAAAAGTATCGCAGATGATACTCTAAACAGGCATCACCTGAAATGTAAATGAAAACATTATCAAATTTCAGACACAAAGACGAGCTATAATATCACTCGGTCGCAACAATTTCGGTATGGGTTCATTGACTGAGTAGTCTACCTTTATTCCTTTAATATGTATTGATACTATTTTTGATGGGACAATGCAGTGAAATTGAGAAAATGAGTACAATTAAATCATCTCAGCAAGCATTGGAAATGAAATTTGCTTTCAACTAATGTGGCATTGACCTTTTCCCCAGCAGCATGAAATGACATGGTTATGTTGCAGCTCCCAGTGAAAATAATACTTTGGTATGAAATATAGGCATACACAATTGTACGAAGAAAGTTAACTTATGCAGCTCAAAGTGACCTTGGCTGTAAATTATGTACTCCACCGATAATACAATCGTAAATTTTA